>JAOXYA010056783.1:0-12013 GCA_028565675.1 Sorex palustris | reverse complement strand
CAGGAGTAACTCCTGAGTGCAGAGCCAGGAGTAACCCCTGTGCATCGCCAGGTGTGACCCAAAAAGCAAAATAATAAATAAAAAAAATTTTAAAGAAAATAAAAAGCACCCCTTCAGAGGGCCACTGCATGCGCTGTTTGAGGAAGGCTGTGACTCAATCCCAGGGATGCTGGGAGTGACCCAGAATTCTCCCCTCCTCCAAAAAAAAGAAAAAGACCCTTTGGGAAGTCGACTGGGGAGAGGGCTCAGAGGACCGACCTCCGAGAACAGCCCGCAGGAGGAGGGTTCCCCCCCCAGGTCCCCAAACGCTGCCAAGAACCACCTCTATGCATCAAGTCAGCAGCTCCTGAGCACCACTGGACTGGACCCCGAAAACAGAACAAAGCAACCTACTTGATGGAAATGAAAAGATTTGCGCCTGACACTGTGACCCAGAAAGTCACGTTCCGGCGGGGACTCAGGGGACTCAGACTAGAAGAGAAACTGGAAGACGTCACCTGCCACGTGCTTTGCATTCGGTATACGGATGCCTGGACAGAGACACTCGGTACAGAAGCTCGGTGCAGACGCCTGGACACAGTTACTTGGTAAAGTCTCCTGGACACAGACGCTCAGTACAGACGGCTGGACACTCACTCAGTGCAGACGCCTAAACAGACGCTCGGTACAGAGACCTGGACACAGACGCTCAGCACACAGACCTCGTAGAAACCAGACCCTCCGGTGGACGCTGCCTTTTCTTTTCTAAGTGACCCCACCCTGCCATTCTGATCATGGTAGCATCATTCGTAGGGGGAAAACAAGCCCAGTGACACACTGTCCATCACCCTGACACAGGAAAGTCTAGTGAATTCACTGAGAAAACAACATCATCATTTCCCTAAAAACAACAGGGCAAGAGTAACGGCATGGTGGGTGGGGTCTTTGCCTAGCTCTGGCATCCCGTATGGTCCCTAGGGCACCGTCAGGAGTGCAGAGCCAAGAATAGGCCCTTAGCACTGCTGGGTGTGGCTCAAAATCTAGTAAATAAATATCAGACGAATTCTCAGCAAACTAAGTGTCCACTGAGAAGACGGCTTCTACGAGACCAGCCCCAGACTCAGCACCACGTGACACTTGCTCATACCCGATATGCCGCAGAACTGGACAGGTCTAAGAACCTGAAACCCTCAGATGGGTCGTCAGATACAGAATTCTCCAACTCCCTGACAACCAAGCGTTCAGGGGGGAAGCCCAGCCTACCACGGGCTCAGAGGAGGCAATGTTCTACCCGAATCTCCCCAATGCAGGGAATCCTGACTCCCCAAGAATCCGGGGTTCCAAAGCCAACATCCAGTTTTCTCCCCAAAGAAACAACAGCCTTCCCTCCAGCCATCCAAATGCACCCCATCGTGTGTCACTGGGACTGTGACCATGGTGTCGCAGCCGACAGCTGAACCCCAGGTGGTTCTCTAAGACTGAACGCCAGCGCATCCTCAGTAGGATGAAGGGGGTCAGGGCTTCCCTAACAGGAACGGTCCAAGCCATGGACGGGACTCGGGGCCGGGCCAGAGAGGGCACAGGAGGTCAGGAGCTTGATCTGCAGGCGGCCAGCCCAGGTCTGACTGCCAAGCACGGCCAAGGGCCACACCTGAGCACAGAGCCAGGAACGACCCAGGGACCACCCCCAGGTGAGGCCCCAAAAAAAAAGGAAAATAACCCAAATTATCTCAATAGGACAGATCGAAGTAAAGAAAACGGTCTCTGCAATAAGGGGTTGGTGCTATAGTCTTCACTTCACTTCACGTCACTTCAAAGTGACGACCGCCTTGTCACTTAGTAAATGAACAGTGAAATGGGAAAACAAACCATTTCCTTATGGCAAGCCATGCAGGCAGGGGAGGGGCGGGTGCGAGGGGGCACAGAGACTGGGGCAGACCCTCTGCCGGCAGGAGTCGGGGCCCGTCCCCAGCACTGCCAGGAGCGACGCTCAAGCACAGGGCCAGGAGGACCAGGTGGGAAACAAACTTTTAAAATAAAATGAAATAAAAGGTGGAGATGGTAGGGATATGTGAGACAAGGGGCCGGGAGGGTGGAGAGGAGAAGGGAGAGGGGAGGGGAGGGAAGGAAGGAGGGAGCGAGAGGATGGAGCACTCAAACTCTCCAAAGCGGCCAGACTCTCTCAGACACCAGCAGTACGTAAGGTTTTCTATATCCTTGGCAACCGTGTATCGTTAGAATCTATTTTTATTAATCTGATGCGTGTGAAATGGCATCTAACTATAAAATGCTCAAGGGGAATTCTTAAAGACTTTCACTGCCATACAATAATAGCTAAAAAAGTGTCATCTTCCAGATCTACCAAGGAGATAATAAAAATAAAGACCGTGTGGCCCAGCCTCATCAGTAGTTTTGTGCAACAATCCAATGACTGGAAACCAGGTAACAGCACAGGCGAACGCCAAATACGGCCAACAGGCTTGTCATAAAGACAGCTCAAGAGAGACACCGAATAAAATCTGAAAGCAGACACAGAACGTTTGCAGATGCAAATGTAAGGTGAAACCCTTTTAGACCACCCATGGGGAAAGGTGCAGCAAATTCCAGAGTAAGGAGGGTCTCTGGAGGAGCAGTTAAGGAATGGAATTTGAGAGATAAAAAGGGCAGTTCAAGGGCAATGCTCACTCATTGTCTATTGTTTTTTAATTCTTACACCAGTTATAAATTTTTCATATTTTTAACTTGATTTTTATACAGACATTGTGCTTTACGAAGCTGCTTTTCACAGGGTCTCAGGCTCCAATGTTCCCACACCCAATCCCAGCCTCCACCCTGTGCCCCAGGGTCCTTCCTACCCCCTTTTCTTTCTTTCTTTTTCTTTTTTTTGGCTTTTTGGGTCACGTCGAGGGCCTTTTGGGTCACACGCGGTGATGCTCAGGGGTTACTCCTGGCTCTGCGCTCAGGAATTACTCCTGTTATGGTGTAACTCCTGTAATGGTGGCGCTCAGGGGAACATATGGGATGCTGGGAGTCGAACCCAGGTGGGCTGCATGCAAGGCAAACACCCTCCCTACTGTGCTATCCGTCCAGCCCCTTCTACTCCCCTTTCCAACCTCAATATCTGATGGATATATTACTGTAGTTTGGAGCTCAGGTTTGGGCAGTGCCGGTGGAGTAATTTTTTTCCCCGCCTGCTTTCAGGGTCGTATCTGGCTATGCTCAGGATTTACTCCCGGCTGTGCACTTTGGGAATCACTCCTGCCCATGCTCAGAGGACCAGATGGATTCCCGGGGTTGGAACCTGGGTCGCCACGTGCAAGGCAAATGCCCTACCCACTGTCTTATTGCTCCAGCCCCTGGGTAGAGTGACTGAGATACACACAAGCACCTCACCCCTACACCCAGACCAGCCCAAGGACCCTGTTCCTTGCCCCCGTGATTTGTTCTTGTTTTCCTTTTTGGTCACTCCCGGTGGTGCCCAGGTCTTAATCCCGGCCTTACCCTCAGAATCACTTCAGTCGGGGCTTGGAAACCCCTATGGGGTGCCAGGGATGGAGGTCAGCTGCATGCAAGGCAAACACCTTCCCCCTCCTGTACCATCTCTCCGGCCACCGCGCCCCTACGCCATCTCCAGTCCACCTCCTCCTTGTCCCCTCGTCATTTCTCTCCTTCCCTGGCAAACGGTCAACACCGAGGCTGGAGGCAAGCAAGACGCTCTGCCATTCACTTCCTCTACGCTTGGGCATTTTGTCATTTTTAAGGCGTAAAGGCGACTGGGGGCCGGGAGATGGCTCAGGGGGTCGGAAGCGCATCACCTGGAACCCCCTGGTCCCCGCAACGCTACCAGAGACAGGGCTGCTGGCGCTCCAACCCACAGTGTGGCCAGGTCCCGCGCTGAGCCGCCAGCCCAACTGGGTGAGGGAGGCGGGGGGGGGGGAGGGGGGACGGGGGGGGGGGAACGACACCCTAGGCCCGAGCACTGGTGCCTTCCCACAAATATTTTGATTAAAAATCTTTTTAAATAAGTTGAAAATAATTAACAGTGACTAATGACAACAGGAATAAGCCACATGATGGTGTCTTTCAAGCGCTGTAATGAATTTCAGGATTTCAGGTGATAACATAAACACACCGTTGTTCTTTCATTTCTCATGGGAAGATTCCCGCGGTCTGCCAGCAAAGGGGCGGATGTGGCTCAGCAACAGAGCACCTGCCCGGCATGTCTGTGTGGGACACGAGGTCAGAGCCCCAAAAAGAAACAGAAAGGATGGCCGGAGCAAGAGCACAGTTGGTAGGGCATTTGCCTTGCATGCCGCTGCCCCGGGTTTGATTCCCAGCAACCCATATGGTCCCCTGAGCACCGCCAGGAGTCATTCCTGAGTGCAGATTCAGGAGTAAAGAAATCCCTGAGCATCGCTAGGTGTGACCCAAAAATCAGAAAAAAACAGAAGAAGAAGAAAAGAAAAGAAGAAATATAAAGGAGGTGCCAGAGCAATGGTACAGCGGGTCCGGCACCTGCCTTGATTCAATCCCCAGGATCCCTGTGGTTCCCAGAGCCCAACCAGGAGCGATGTCTAAGTGCAGAGCAGAGCAAACAAGTCAGAATAATGCCATGCTGGGTGATTTTCACTTTCTTCTTATTCCTTTTAAATGACCTGAACTCTGTATAAATGAATCCGTACGGGTCATTTAATAACAAATTTAAGGACTGTTTGCATTTCCTAAACAAAGAGAAATAAAAACTGTATAAAATGTATTGTCTTTACCATCTACGACTACCTTCTTACCTTTAAGCCTTCAGCAGGAAGTCTGTAGCCAAATCTGGCTGGAAGGTCATCAAATGTCTGAGATGCATTTTCAAAGTTAAACTAAATATAAAATTAAAAACAAACCATGTTATAATTTACATGTAACAGCAAAACCAAGGTTTTACTCAATTATTTTAAAAATCATGTCTAAAATTTGAATTTACTTTCACAGCTTATCGAGAAATCATTTCTAAATTCCCAACCACTGAAATGGCAAGGAATATTAACATCTGCTGAAATTGGATTCTAATGTCTGATACTTATTACTGAACAAAAGCGGTAACTCTGAAACGTTACACCACCGACTGGGTAAGTTTCTCACACACACAATTCCCCCAGCAAGAAATGTGCTACACGGATTATTTTCCAGCACAATTTCCACTGTATTATCTCAGTAAGGGTTTAATTTGATAGAAGAGGTTTATAGGGTTTCTGGTGAAAGCAGAGACCCTTCCCCCAGGGGAAAAGGAACATGAGGTCATAATTTTAAAGCACTGTCTTCTTTTTATATCCTCTGAGCATTTTTATCTAGGAGTGAGGAATGAAAGGACTGAACTCAATAAAACGCAGGCATTAAAGAGCTGAAAGTATTACAATCTTTAAACAACTTTCCCTTTCCCAATTGATAAAGTCCGAGTGTGCAATTTCTAACGAGTCCTCTACCAAAAAATGAACGAAAAGAAAAGGGCTCTTGGTGCTGTTAAAATAGAACAGCAGGAATAACTGGGAGTGGTTTGCGATATTGAGAGTATTCAGTCTGGGGGCTGGGGTGACAGTTCCGTGGGGAGGGCACCTGCCTTGCACACAGCCGACCCGGGTTCAATCCCAGGCTCCACATATGAGCCCCAGCACCGACAGGAGTGATCCCCGAGCACAGAGCCGGAGAAAGCCCTGAGCAACACCAGACGTGGCCCCCAAAATAAAAATCCAGCAATCAAACGAGAGCCTTCCTCGCCCGAGACACACTCATCCTCAGCATAAACGTGCTGATACGTGACAGGGGTGGGGGCAAAGCGGCACTGCTGGTCACTGAGCTCAGCGAGTGATGCTGTGGCAGAGGACATGGGGGAGGGCAGTCTGGGACCCCACCGCCCACAGAGACCACCGAGCCGCCACACGGCGGCTGCGACCCCTCTTTCCACACAGCAGGCCCGGCCACTGCCATCAGCACCCGCCCCCCCGGGTTCAAGACTCACTCCAAAAAGCTGAGAGCTCGCTCTGGTACGCTGGGGGAGCCCTGGCCCGGCCAGGGTCTCTCAAGCCCCAGGCTGAGCCCTCAAAATGGTCCGTCACTCACGGTCCATCGAGGTCAGGACAGGCCTACGGCAACTCTGCTGGTGCCTGGCATCCGCACGAAGGCCCCTTCTCTCCTCTGCCCATGCCACTCACGGCCACCTCCCAAGGGACCCAGACTCAGAGGACCCCTGGCCCCTGGGAGATGGGCAGAGGGCACAACCCGCTCAGAGCAGGCCCCTCCCCTGTCCCCAGGGAGCTTTCAGAACACTGCGGGCGACGCGAGATCTCGACCCATTCTAAAGCTCCCGTTTCGAGATGGAAAACCTCAGGGGGCCCAGCACGTGATCTGCTGGGCAGGCAGTCACCGTGCACACAGCTGCCCCAGGTTTGACCCCCGGCACCCCGTCTGGTCCCCCAAGCAGCACGAAGAGTGATACGTGAGTCCAGAGCCAGGAGGAAGTCCTGAGCACTGCTGGGGTGTGACCAAAATACAAAAAAAAAAACAAAATAATAATAATTTTGAAAGGAACATTTACTGCTGTGGACCTGGTAGTGGTCACCAGAGATGAAAATTTCAGCGGTTCCTGCCGTCCAGGCTTCACGACTTGGGGCTCAAAGCAGCAGCCCCTCAGTCCATCAGAGCTCCCTGGGGGACCCACAGCCACAGCCGCTGAGACCCCCGGCCTGTCCACGTGGAACTAGCATCCGCCTCGAGCACCCACGACCTGCATGCGCAAGACCCCGAGTTTGATCCTCAGCATGCTGAGTCCCAGTGGCCCCCACCGCTGCCCAGGGGAGCACCACACCACCTGCGGTGCGAAAACCCGTAACACACAAGGCCAGGAGCAGCTCCATGCTGGACACCCCAAAGGCAAAGAAGACCCTGGGTCGGAAGTCTCACTTGGTCCCGAGGGGAGGGCGCAGGAGGATGGGCCAGGGAAGGGGCACGGAAATGAGGAGGCGGAACCCGCAATGTCGACGCGGCAGCCGAGGCCCTTGGAAGCCTCATCTGATTGCTGCTACAACGGGCACAAGAGGAGAATCCGGGGCACGTGGCGGGCAGAGAGTCCCAGGCGAGCCCTGAAAATCAGGCCCCTGAGCACAGAGCTGAGAGGCAGGCGCTCCCTTGGGGTGAGGATGTGGGGGAGCCTGGAGATGGCTGTGGGGGGGGGGAGGCAGGGCTGGGTCTGACGGACTCACGGCAAGGATGTCGGCCCCCACGGGCAGGAGGTTGAGGAAGGCGAAGAGCTGGACGGTGAGCAGGGTGTACACCTGCGTGGCCGACAGCACGAGCATCCCGAGGGACAGAAGCATGTCGCCGGAACACCCTGCAAGAGAAGCGAACGGGGGTGAGTGCCGGGCCCGCCATTCTCCAGAGCCCCCCAGCCCTGCCTCTGCCCACAGGGAAACCACCCGCTGGGACCCACACGGGCCCGGGTGCTGGCCAGGCCCCAGCTCGGCCAACGCTGCGAACGTCCTGGCCCAGCACGACTGGCAGTGCCCGTCCCCCAGCGCAGGGCTGGAGTGAGCCAGAGAGGCGCTGGCAGGGGGCAGTGGCAGGGAAAAGAGGGGAGCAACGGCCGGCCGAGACTCCACACCGGAGGGCCCCTGGTTTGGGCTGGAGTTTCCTGATGCCCTGCCGGGCCTCTCCCTATACCACAGCCAGGGGCCCGGCCGAGGCCGCCAAGGACACGAGCTCGGCGCCATCATTCAACGCTGGAACATCAGAACCCCAGGCCCTCATCCACTGCCACGGGAGCCAGCAAAAGGGCCAGATAGGGTGAGGACCCCGGACCCCCAAAGTGGGAGGGGCCAGGAAAGGCAGGAGCCTGAAAGCAGGCGAAGCAGCCGGCAGAGGTGCCCCCGCCCCCAGGGGGTCTCTGCCTTCTCGCTCCTGCCTCCACCTTCTCGTCAAGGCTGGCTTGGACCATCCTGTGTTCTTTTGGGGGAACAAGTATCGGGGAGCAGTAGGGCTGCAGGAGATGCTGCCCGGACCCGCAAGCCCTGAGAAGTACCTTCACTTAAAAATGTTTGATGACTGGGGTAGGGGGAGCAGAGCAATACTACGGCGGGGAGGGTGTTTGCGTTGCGTGCAGACAGCCCCAGTTCTATGCCTGGCACCCCCAGTGGGCCCCCCAGCCCTGCCAGGAGTGATCCCTGAGCACCATCAGGTGTGGCCCCCAAACAAACAATAAATCTTTTATAACTTTAAAGAATGTATACAGTTCTTTAAAAATAAACGTGAGTGTATATGTCCATTTATTTCATTTATTCTTATATGTTATACTCATATTTACAAGGTGCAAGAGGTAGCCACTAACTATAAAATAATACTCCGGCCCTTACTTCAAACCACAGGAACTGCATGGCATAGCAAATACATCAGCTGAGGGCCGAGCTACAGTATAGCAGGGAGGGTGTTTGCCTTGCACACGGCTGCCCCGGGTTCGATCCTGGTCATCCCATATGGTCCCCGAGTACAGCCAGGAGTAAGCCCTGAGCACCGCAGGGTGTGACCCCAAAACAAAACAAAACAAAACAAAATTAAACAGAATTAACCAACTAAGCACACAGTAGACTGGATGAAAGTGGGAGGACGGGAGAGTGTACACGGAGCAAGACAGAACCTCCACCCCAAGAAACACGCCACACAAACGAGCCCCCACGGTGACACGGGGTGGGGAGTCTGAGGTTGAGTGAACACAGCCAGAAGTAGCCTTTTTTTTCTCATCACGGCCAGTTCTCTTAGGCGTGGTGGCGAGACTGTGGTCACATCAGGAAACGAGGCCTAGGGAGCAAAGAAGTGCCGCCACATCAGAACGGTGCTTCGGAACCCTGTGGCTCCTGGGCCCCGTGATGAGGCTCAGTCAGAGACGGGGGCTGGCGGGAGAGCACAGGGGTTGGGGGAGGGCGCCTGTCCTGCCTGTGGCTGACCCAGGGTCGATCCCCGGCACCCCTGAGGTTCCCCCACGCCCCTGAGTAGAGAGCCGGGTGTGGCCCAAAACCTTCCCCACCCTTCACAGAAGCAAAATGCACGACAAACTCCACCGTGCAGTGCTCAGAGCTCGCTCTCAGCTCGGAGCTCAGGAAACCTGGGAATCAAACCCGGGTCTGCCATGTACAAGACAAGCGCTTTACCCCTCTACAATCTGCTGGCCCCCAAACACCCTTCTCAAGTGTTGTTAGCTCAGAGTTAAGGTGAACGTCACTCAGTGTCTGCCACTATTGCCCCCCCGCCACCTCGAGAACTTTTCCATCTTCCCAAACTGAAACTGTCTCCAATGAAGACAAATTCCCCACGTCTGCTCTGCTCCTCCCTCCTCCCGGCCCACATGATGACTGCTCGGCCTTGTCTCTGACTGTGTCTGTGGATGTCGTCTCTGGGTGTGATCTCTGACTGTGTCTGGGTGTGATCTCTGTGTCTGAGTTTAATCTCTGACCTTGTCGGAGTATTATCTGACTATGAGTGTGATCTCTGTGTCTGGGTGTGATCTCTGTGTCTGGGTGATCTCTGGCTGTGTCTGGGGGCATCTTTGCCTTTGTCCATGTTTCACATAGCACAGGGCTTTGCCATTGCCTCACGGTGATGTCTCGGAGGTTCCTCCTTCTCCAAAGCTGAGGAAGATTCCATTCCAAAGCTTCCATCCATTCTTCCAGGGATGAGCATGCTTTGGCTGTGTCCACCTTTCAGCCACTGTGAATAATAGTACTGTGACTGTGGGTACTCACGTCTGCCTTCGCCGCCTGCCTTGCCATGTGACAGTTATGACCCTGGCTGGAATCCCTGGACCCGTAAGTGTCGCCTGAGCGCCACCAGGGGTCACTCCTGAGCGCCACCGGGAACAGCCCCAAATATATTTAAACCTGTGCTTTGCTTTCACTTCCTTTGAGTGCCAGAAACGGGACTGCAGGATGGTCTGGTGATCCAGCACGTGATTTCGGGAGGAATTCTGTGCCGCTCTCCACACCAGATGAGCCATTTCACATTCCCACTGGCAAAGCACAAAGGGTTCCACTGTCTTCACATCCTTGCCAATACATATTATTTTCTCTGCGTTTGATGACAGTCGCTCCCAGGGCTGCAAAGTGGCAGCTCGTGGTGGTTTTGACCTGCGTTCCTCTAACGCTCGGTGACACTGAGCATCTCCACGCGTGCTTATTAGTCATCCACACATCTACATTCGAGAAACGGCCCTTCAAGCCCGCCCCCTTGCTTTAATCAACTGTTGATGCTGAATCATAAAAGTTCTTCACATGCTCTGCCTGCGTTTCACTCATCAGATTATTATAAACGTGTCCTCCCAGGCTGAGTGGCCTTTCCACTGTGTCTGCAAATGTGCATGCTTCTCATTTCTCTTACACCCACTCTGTTTCCTTTTGTTGCCTGTGCTTCTAGCATTACAGAAGGAAGAAACCACGGCATGATCCGGCAAGAGAATCACCCCTGTGTTTTTGCTTTCGGGTTATGTATTCACTCTTGTCTCCACGTATTCGATCTCTTTTTCTATGCAGCATCTGACTTCGTTCTTTGACATGTGGGTTCCAGCATTTCCAACGCTACTTTTTGATGCAACTGCCCTTTCCCCTATTAAACGGTCCTTAGGAATAAAGACGTATTTCCGGGCTCCCAATTCTGTTCCACAAGTCTCTGTGTCTATCTTCATGCTGGTATGGCACTAACAGAGCCTTGTGGTTAAGTTTCAAATAGCAGACTTCGAATTTGGGGGCCATTTAGGGGAAAAGGGATTTTTATGTTGTTTTGTTTCATTGGGGATCACATCCAGGAGTGCTCAGGGGCTACTCCAAGTTTTGAACCCAGGGGTCATTCCCTGGCAGTACTTGAAGGACCATGCAATGCTGGGGATCAAACCTGGGTCTGCCTCATGCAGAGTACGTGCTCCAGCCTTTGAAGCCCCGACTTTGGTCTCTGTGTCAACACGGCATTGTCCAACTGAGGTCCCTGGAAGACTGCATGTGAGTTTCACGATAGATTTTTCTATTTTAGCCAAGTATGTCACTGGGATTTTGCCAGGGATTGAACTAAATCTATAGACAGACAGAACTGATGGCCGCGTGTTAATTTTGAGTCTCACGGCTTTGCTGAATTCATTTATAAGCTCTCAGCTGGACTCTGTTGAAGGTTTAGAGTCTGTATGTCTAAGACCACGCTGACTGCACAGAAAATTTTGCTTCTCGCTTTCCAATCTCGATGGCTTTTATTCTTTTTCTTGTCTCAGCACTAAGCTGGTGAGAAATGGCCAAAGCGGGGCCAGAGGGGCAGGACAGTGGGTAAGGTGCTTGCCTTGCACACGGCTGACCCAGGTTCAATTCCCATATGGTCTCCCGAACCCACCAGCAGTGATTCCTGAGTGTAGGGCAAGGCGTAACCCCTGAGCGTTGCAGGCTGTGATCCATAAACTGAAACAAGCAGACAACAAAAAAAGGGGAAGTGGTAAAAACTGGCACCCTTGTTCCTCATTTTACTCATTTATTTCTTACTTTATTTTGCTTTTAGGGTCACACTCGACGATGCACAGGGGTTCCTCCTGGCGGTGCTCGGAGGACCACATGGGATGTAGGGACCAACTCCAGGTGAGCTGCATGCAAGGCAAACAAACGCCCTCCAGCTGTGCTATCACTCTGACCCCAGCCTTGTTCCTCATTTTAAAGAAGCTTTCGACCATCTAGCAAGTTCTGGTGTTAGCATTTTGTTAGATGCTCTCCTATTTTTAGTTTGTTGGGTGTTTTTATCATGAGAGGACAATGGTTTCTTTATCTTTTTCAATTTATTTTTTCAACGGAATCGTTGTGAGACCTACATTTACAAAGATGTTCATGACTGAGTTTCGGTGGTACGTCCCAACACCCATCCCTTCACCAGTGCACATTTCCCACCACCCTGTCCCCAGCTGCCCCACCCCCCCCCCACAGGCTGCCTTTATAGCAGACACTTCTCTGTCTCTCTTTCTCTGTCTCTGTCTCTCTCTGCT
>JAOXYA010056763.1:0-12014 GCA_028565675.1 Sorex palustris | reverse complement strand
CTGCACTCTCAGTTGTTCATCGATTTGCTCAAGCGGGCCCAGTAACGTCTCCATTGTGAGACTTGTTGTTATTGTGTTTGGCGTATCGAATACATCACAGGTAGCTTACCAGGCTTTGCCGTGCGGGCGGAACATTCTCGGTAGCTTGCTGGGCTCTCTGATAGGGGTGGAGGAATTGAACTCAGGTTGTTCCCATCTGCTGTGTGCAAGGTAAATACCCTACCTGCTGTGCTATTGCTCCAGGTCAACTCCCAAAATATTTCATTGTAATTCCTTAGAAATATTTCATTAAGCTTAGTTTGAAAGCATCTATCTTCCCAATACCATGCTAAGTATTGATTTAATATTACTTATTTTTAGAATATTTTCTGCCAATAAAATTGGATTGTTTTGATCATGAAATTAAGAATTATGGTTCCATTGGGTCTCCAGAGTACACCAGCATTATACTTTTCCAAAACATTTGAAGTACTTGTTACATCAATGATTTGTCGCACAAATATTTGCTACTGAAACTCTACTTAAGCAAAGGAGAAGGTAAAGTTGACCAGTTGTGTTTGCTAATAGTTTATATTGTTTTTTTTCTTTTCAAGAATTTTCGAGAAATGATTCCTGCCTTTGGAATTTTCAGACTACTGATCATCACCTTTATAAGTAGGTTTGTCTGGGGGACACTTCACACAATCAATTCACTTTTCAGAAAACTTCTCTCTCTTCCTAAGACTAACATATAGGATGATTGCTGTCCTAGAGTCCAAAGGAATTATGGACTCCTTAGCTCTAAGGAGAAAGATGTTAATGGAGGAGTTTTTATAGACCTGGGTGATTCGAGAGGTGCCTCAGTAACTTGTCTTTTTTGTTTGTTTCTTTTTCCTTTTGGTTCCTGGGTCATACCTGGTGGTGCTAATGGCTTACTCCTGGATCTGTGCTCTGGAAGGACCATATATGGTGTCCAGCGTTGAAACAGGGCCCACTGAGTGCAAAGCAAATGCTCTCTCTCTCTTTGTGTTACTCCTGCACTCTCTCTCCAGCCCTGCTCTTTGTTTTTATCTGGAGCAAAGGAATCTGAAGAAAGTGGAGTGTTCGGTACCCCTTCCACTTCAACTATAGTAGAAACATTCACAAACAGGATTGTTTTCTTTCACTCATGCATTTCATTCTATAAATGGGTTGGTCTGAAAGGAAAAAGTTTGAGAGCCATTGATTAAAAATCTATTTTTCTCTCAACGTCTCACACTTTAGGATATAAGCATGGGGCAGTAGCTGGGATTGAAGATGAGAGCAGAGTGAAGGAAACTGAGAGTCCAGGAAACAAGGAAGAGGACTACTGTGGTTTTGGACATCTTTGAGCACAGAATTACAGGCTCCTGTTGTTGAGAAGAATGTTGAGTCTAGAAGGAGCTGATTTAGCTGGGTCTAAAAGTGCAGATTTTAGAAGGTGACAGGAGACAGACAGTCAGAGTCAGGGCTAGTGCCATGTTTTCCTACTTGCTCCTGCCTAAGTTGAACCCACATGGAGGGAGAGAAGAGATGGCAGATCTGGGTTTACACTCTCAGTCAGAGTTGGAGGCCACACCAGAGCTGACACTTGATAAAGCCTATGTCTTTGCTTTTATTTGGGGAGGGGATATTTGGACGGTATCTGTGTTACTCAGGGCCTATGTGATGCCGGTGATAGAATCTGGTTCTCCCACAGACAAAGTATGCCTAGCCCTTTCAGCAAGCTCCCCAAAACCCTAAAGTATAAGATTTTTATTGTCTCCATGGTAAGAAATACTGATTCTGCCATTCAGTAACAGTTTTTTATTATACACAATATGTCTCTATGGGAATAGGGACAAATGAATTAGGGACTAAATTTCACTTACAAACATTTCAGCTGTTAAGTCTTTTTCAGTTTTTGGCTCAGTGGTAGAACTTATGGTGCTTCTGTGATTGAAAACACTAAAAAGCAAACAGTATTGCACTCTGAGAGGAAAGAAGCCATTTCTTTATAGTTTATACCATTGTTCTTCATCTTTCTTCCCAAAGAAGTTCTCCAAAGTGAGGGAACATTGTGAGCTGCAAGAGGAGAGTATGGGTGAGAGAATTAGCTAACAGAATTGCTGTGGGGCCGGAGACAGTACAGCGGGCTTGTCTTGCACAAGGGCACCCGGGTTCAAACTTTGCACTGCACATAGTCTCCTGAGCACTGCCAGGAGTGATCCTTGAGCACCACCATGGGGTATGATAGCGGAATACATCCCCCCCAAATACACCCAAAATAGATAAATAAATAAAAAAATAAATAAAAGAGACAGAGAATTTCTGTGATCCAGAACTGCCACTTGGGTTGTCACTACCAGAACTCAGGGACCAAGTTCTCTGGTTGAAAAATATTGTCTTACAAGTTACCTGGTCTTTAGTCAGATTGTTTCTTGTAATTAAATACTGACTTGTTAAAAAAAAACCCCTCAAACCCTTGAGGAGAAAATTGTTCCAATACCACTTACCATTCCTAGCATTACAATAAAAGTCACTTCTGCAGATACAGGGAATGTCCAAAAGATAGTTTATGTAGGGCTGAAGAAAGAGTTCAAAGTGAGTCAATGCTCTGCATGCAGGTGTCCCAGGTTTGATCCCCAGCACACATGAGCCCTTGAGCATGTGTTGGGAGTAGCACCCAGGTGTGGCTCATGAAAAAAGAAAGACAAAAGATAGTTTGTATGACATTATGTTATCATTAAGTTAAATACTGAGTCTCTGAAAGATTATATTCCACAACACCTTGCAGAGGAGAGTACATTCTCGGCACATGTCCTTTCTAAAAGTTCTTTGCCTGGTTTGTTTACTATTCAAAGTGAAAAAAGTTACAATACATTCTAGATTCATAAAATACAATGTTTTAGTTTTAAACACATCTCCATGGGAAAATGTACACATGTATATATATTTGTGGGCTGGAGCGGTAGCACAGCAGTAGGGCGTTTGCCTTGCACACAGCCTCCGGCTCGATTCCTTGGGCTCAGTATGCCAAACACAGTAACAACAAGTCTCACGATGGAGATGTTACTGGGCCCGCGCGAGCATATCGATGAACAACGGGAGGACCGTGCTTACCGTGTTATATATATTTGTAATAGTAAATACTATTTGGGAGGCAGAGGAGGCCCATACTCTGAGATATTCAGGGGGCATGTGGTATGGGGGGATGGGTCAAGCCCAGGCCTCCAACATGGAAATCATGTACTCTGACCCACTGAGTTATCTTCCTGGTCCTAAATTTTATTGGGGGAGGGGTTGGGGAGGAGAGGTGTACTGTGATATACCTGGCTAGTCCTGTACCGGGGACTGTTTCTGACTTTGTGCTCGGAGTGACCCCTGGCAGTACTAGGAGGTGGGGACCATATGTGGTATGGGGCATTTGAACCCTGGGGTCAAGGCTCCTATTGCCACATGCAAGGCAAATGTTTTTCTGGACTATCATATTGGCCCCTAAGAATTATTAATTGTGAAGGACAACTGACTTTAAGGACCTCATCTCATTTAAGCATTATTTGTTAAATATGTTTTCTAACAAAGCAACTGAGTTTCTCTTTTGGGAAAGATTATGGGAATCTCACTCTTTCAACCTTTTAAATATCAACACAAATATAATCATTCTTAAAATGTATACATTTTTTTAGTGAGGACACTAAAAATTATTTGGTGTATTGCAATAAGGACTTTTTTCAGTTAGTAAGAGAGGTCTTTGTTCAGAGATGTCGAAGCAAGAAGCAAACTCTCCTGGAATCATGACAAGCTGTGCAGATCTCTGGGGTAGGGAACAAGATCAAAGAGAAATGGAATGAAGAACTGACATGTTGAAGCTGCAAAGCCTTTTCAAGAGCAGGTCTCCATTGTGGAAGACTAAACCATAGGGCTGTCTGTAGCCAGTCCTCTTCCTAAACTTGTCCAGTCCTTTTCGTACATTCTTAACACTGGAGCTGGAAATGCAAATGCAAAATTCCACAGAGCCACAGAAGTCATGTACAGCAAAATTGTCATGTACAACTTGACCTTAATTCCTGCCCTGTGACTTCAGTGTCAATACCGTATTGAAGCTAATCAGAACACACAGACCCAGAGCAGTTCTCCCCCAAGGGGAGGTCTCTCTGGGTCTTTTCAACTCCTAGGACATTGTAATCACTAAGAGGTATCCAGGGAACTGGGGGATGGTGTGGAATGTGACAGCTGCACTAGAGGTTTCCAAGTGCTGACACATGTAGGGCAGAGTTCTTTGAGGCAAAGAAACCCCAGAACTGATGCGATTTATTTGGAGAAAGCTAGGTTCTGGCTTTCATTGTTCCACTGGAGAATTTACATCATTCCCTTTCCTGGTCCATCTTCAGGACTCTCAGTAACAAGGCCATCCATGTGGTGGGCAATGTGGAATTTCCCCAAGCCTGACTGCTTACAGCTCAAAATATGTCCCTGGCTTTGAACTCTGTGAACCTTAACCTCTGTGTCTTGGCTTATTGTGCCTAAAATGCTGCTACCCTCATTTCTTGTGAGTACAGTTGTACTAGGATTAGCAATCTTCACTAGAATTGCTGGTCTAGTACAGTCTTGTAGATCTCTCTGCTCTGGTCCTTGCTTCCATAATGTCAATTTTATATAAAGCATCCAGAAGGATCTTTTAAAACATAGCTTAATTCATGTTAGATATGGTCCCCAAGATATTCTGAGGAGTCCACAGTAAAAATCATATAGTTGGGTGGGGAGGGGAACCAACTGGTAGGTTAGATGCCACAGGAAGTGAAGTTGGTGGGCCCCTGTGGGTGACTTATGTGAGGTGGAGAGGAGAGAAATGGCCACTTTCTCCAGAACCCACCTCTGCCACCTTGGGACTGGAGAGGAACGCTAAGACCAATAAAATATCCAGTCTTAGGCCTTACCCCAGGCCTTCCGGGTCCTTGTCTTTCTTACAGAAAAGAATTTCAGGATGACATGAGCACTGAAGTAAAAACAGATTTGGAGATTTTTTGAGGAATGGGAGGAAAGGCGAGAAAGAGAAGAGATAGAATTATGCTCTCAGAGATAACACAGGCTTCTCCAAAGGTGGAGCATACCCCAGTACACATCTCAAGAGGGGAGATGTAGGCAACACATGTGCTCAGGCACTACATGTGCTTGGCCATGTGGACATAAGCAGCACATGGGTTCAGGCAGTATGTGTACACGCTTCCTTTGTTCAGGTTGCTTTTATAGTTTTTTTTTTTAAGTTGTCCCATGGGGGCTTTCTAGCTAGAGATGAGTCTGTTTCTGGGGTGCTTTCCAAGGGGGGTAGAGTTGGAAGTGATTGATGATCTTCTTTGAAATTCTTTTCTTTGGGGTACAGCCTTCTCTGGGTCTGTTGCAGCCAAGTGAAGTCTTATCAGGTCTTAGTTCCTGTGTCTGCAAGGTGGGCTTTTTACAGTCTTGGTTTATTGGTTAGGAATTCCATTGCCCTGGGGACCCGTTTCTATCAACCTGCCAACATCAGGAAGTAAACAAGGTCGGAGGGGACCAGGGTTGGAAAGAAGTTAGAAAAACTGACTTAGATGATGTAATGCCCAAAGACTTCCCCACCCCCACCCCCTACCTCCAGTCTCCTCCCAGCAGCCCAGAAGGGTCCCACACAAACTGTCTTCTGCTACCTGATTTCCTATCTATCACTTTATCCCTAACTTGAGTCACAGTCACCTCAGGGGCTTTTTAAACTCCTGAGTTCCACCTCAAGAGTTTTTGGTTTACTAAGTGTGGACTGGGCCTGAGAATTTTGATTTCTATTTACAGGTGTTAATGCTGCTGCTGTTGCTGCTTTTCTTTGTTGTGGGAGAAGAGAGACAGAGTGGCAGGGATTATGCTTTTTTCATCACTGATCCAGCCATCATTTTCTTAGTGATCTCTTCTCTATTCCATCTGCCTTCTCCCCTCCGCTCATGAGACGGGCTTCCAGCTATGGGGCAATCCTCCTGGTCCTTGTATCTACTGTCCTTAGGTAGCCTCATATTATGTTATTTTATACTCCACAAATGAGTGCAGTCCTTCTATGTCTGCCCCTCTCTTTCAGACTCATTTCACTTAGCATGATACTCTCCATGTCTATCCATTTATAAGCAAGGTTCATGACTTCATTTCTCCTGGCAGCTGCATAGTATTCCATTCAAGTACCTCAGAATCAGGTTAACCAAAGAGCTGAAGGAAGCATACAAGGAAAATTACAAAACACTACTTCAAGAAATAAAAGAGGACACTAGGAAATGGAGAGACATGCCCTGCTCATGGATAACATTACCAAATGTTACCAAGGGAGGATTAACATTACCAAAATGGCAATACTGCCCAAAGCACTATACAAATTCAATGAGGTCCCTATCAGGATACCCATGACATTTTTCCAAGAAATAGACAAAACACTCCTGAAATTCATATGGAACAATAAACCCCCCACAATTAGCTAAAACAATCCGTGAGAGTCTGCATCTTACTGCCAGCGAGCTGCCCACCATGGTCCTACCAGTCAGGCCCTGTGTCTCACAAGCAACTGTCTCTCAGAAGGCATCAAACTGGATCTCTGCAGCACTGTGAGCTCTCTCAAGAGATGCCATCACATTGAACTTAGGAAGTCCATAGATATTTGTCCATTTACCCACTGTACCCACACGGTTCATTAATTGCTTTGGGGCTGCTGACCAGCTAGGTTGCCAGGCTCGTGAAGGAGATCCCCAAGTCCCAGCCTCAATAGGTGTGAGCTGCTGCCACTGTGATGGATGTAATGGCGAAACTGATGTCATGCCAGGTAGCAGAAATCAGCAAAATCAGCTAGGTAGGATCCTCAGATTCAGTTCCTGGTCTCGGTTTCCCAGCAATAAAACAATGTGTCACTGGCCAACCTGAACCCACCTGGGAAAGTTCCTGGGGGTTCAGCAAGTGGGCTCAATGAATCACTATCCCTCCAGTCAAAATTCCCTAGAAATTGCCTTTTGTTAACCCTAAAAGAATGAGTAGCCTATGGAAGCCATAAACTGCTACTGGAAACTATTGTTTAGCTGTTGCCTGACCACTGTTACTCTAGACACTTGCCAAAACTCCTTTGTTTGGTAACTAAAATTTCTTTCTGAAACAATAAGGCACTTACTGCTTAGGTAATCAATCCCTCTATAAACTGCCTTCTGCCTGAAGTCGGGGTCGCTATCAAGGGACTACTCTGTGGGTGAGATAGTTGACCCCGGTGTAATGAAATAAAACTCCTACTGCTTTTGCATTGGTGTGTGTGTGTGTGTGTGTGTGTGTGTGTGTGTGCGCGCGCGCGCGTGCATGCATGTGTTCGTGTGTGTGTGTGTGCGTGCGTGTGTGTGCGTGTGTGTGTGTGTGTGTGTGTGTGTGTGTGCCTCTGTCCATCTCTTCACTTGAGAATCTGTAAACCTGGGTATCACACAGGTGATCCATTGATGAGCTGGGAGTCTGCAACAGGGAGAGTCACACCTGTGGTGTCTGCAAAGCTGTTTGTTCCCCCTCAGCATTAGCTCATAGAAGTGCCACGGCACCGGAACCTCTAGCTCCTGGAACCATAGAACTCAACTTCCTCTTCCTGTGTTGGGGTTCACATAGGATGCATCCTTTCCTGCCCCTCTATAACTACTGTCCTCCCCTAATAAACTCCGTCAGATGAGTACAAGGCTAGGGCCCGCATGGGTGCTTTCCTCTCAGTCACATTATGTGCCTGACCTATAAGCACAGGTCGCCAGAGGTACTGGAAACTGTCTCCACGTTCCTGGGCTTCAGGTCATTGTGGGGTTACACAGAAATCAGATTTTTTTCTTAACTCCCTACGTAGAAATTTTCTAAACATTGGTTAAGCATTGTTCAAAGTGGTCACATACCTTATTATGAAAAGTTAAATAACATAAAGTTATTTTATGTAGGAGACTTAATAATGGTGGTATGCTAGCTTGGTAATTGTGCAGTGTTTGTGTGCACTATGCATTACTCTGCATAGTGGAGGCCTCTGGACTGGAGCGATAGCACAGAGGGTAGGGTGTTTGCCTTGCATGTGGCCAACTTGGCTGATCAGGGTTCGATTCCTCCGTCCCTCTTGGAGAGCCCGGCAAGCTACTGAGACTATCCCACCTGCATGACAGAGCTTGGCAAGCTCCCCATGGCATATTCGATATGCCAAAAACAGTAACAACAAGTCTCACAATGGAGATATTACTGGTGCCGACTCGAGCAAATCGATGAACAACGGGAGGACAGTGTTACAGTACTAGAGTGGGTAACTCTGGAGTTGCCGGTTCCCTGTGGACAAGTGTTCCCTGAGTAGCCCTGGACCTGCCTCTCAGTGGGCAATGGTTCCTTTTCCGTAAGGGAGTTTCCCCTCAAAACTCAGCCCATTTCTTGCCATTTGCTCCTTCACTTTCTATAGCTCTCTTTGACATCCAATATCTCAGGCCAGTACCAACAAATTTCTCTCTCTTCTTCTGAAGCCAGATTCCCTTCACTGTCACCAACATTCTTCCTCCTTTCATTGTAAACACTAATGGTGACCTGAAACAGATTCCTGTCCTGTACAGTCGAGATACTGGTGGATCCCCGGGTAAATCTTCGCTGACCCTATTTTGCCTCTGTCTTCCTGTCAGCTTTCTATCACCTTTCCTTGCAGTAAGCAGACTCAGCAACACAAGCTCACATGATATGACATGACCTGACACCCCTTGTGCACTCAGAGGTGTCAGTCCAGGAATGAAGAAGCACACACGCAAAATAAGAAACATTTCCTGTCTTGCTTGCATCTGGCAGTGAAATATCAAGTTTTAAAACGGTGCTTAATCATGTTCTTTTTAAAGGAGGAAGTTTGTCATGCTGTCTTTGAAACTGTTTAAACACATTTTAAATAAGAAGAAATCAAAGTATATTGACTAACAAGTTAGTCCAATATAGACAAGGGCAGGTAATGAAGTTTGACTAGCACTCCCAAGATCATGGCAAATACTATCTTTCACAGGAACACAAAAGAGTATGAAATCATTAAGTATCCTACTTTACAGGAAAAAGGAAATACGAAATGGACGATAGGTAGATGAAATACAAGAACTTCCTATAGGTGACTCTTGCGCAAATTCAAGATCCAGGCAGAGGGGGAACTTCTGAGGTAGGGCTACAATGAAGGCTAACGAGAGTCAGACAGACTTCCAGAAGACCAGAACAAACCTTACACCAATTATAATACAGTTTCCATTGGATTGATGGGGCAATGAAATCTAACCCAACTCCCAAATGTTTACAGAAAGAAATATGGACAGGAGAGAAATTTGAGAGGTTAGCTCTAATACAAAATTCACCTCAACACAGAAAAAAAATTCAAAGAAGAATCATTTGTTTTTTATTAGTGAAACACCATGTGGTACAGTTGTTGACCTCACAAGTTTTTGTATTTGGGTTTCAGGTATACAATGATCGAGAATCCATCTCTTTACCAGTGCTCATTCTCCACCACCAATGATCCCAGTAATCCTCTGACCCCTCCCATACCCTCCGTCCCACCCTGCCTCTGTGGCAGGGCATTCCCTTTTGTTCTCTCTCTCCTTTTGGGTGCCAAGGTTTACAAAAGAGGCATTGAGTGGCAATCATGTTCGGTCTATAGTCTACTTTCAGCATGCTTCTCCCATCCTGGGAGGATCCTCCCAACATCCTTTATTTGGTGCTCCCTTCTCTATCTGAGCTCCCTTTTCACTAACATATGTGGTTGGCCTCCAAACCATGGAACAAACCTCCTGGTTCTAGCCCTGGCCATTCTTGGGTGTTAGTCTCCTATTTTGTTACTTTATGTTCCCCAGATGAATGCTATCTTTCTATGTCTGTCCCTCTCTTTCTGACTCATTTCGCTTAGCATGATACCTTCCATGTAGTACCACTTGTCATACTGTGTTATTTTATATTACACAAATAAGTGCTGTTATGCTATGTCTGTCCCTCTCCTGACTTGTTTCACTCAGCATGGTCTTGCGGTGATTTTCTCTGGGGAGAATCACCCCTGAAATGTCAGAGCTGCATGCTGTGGGCACTAATGGCTCTGCATGGGGTCAGGTGCTTGTCGTGCCAGCCAGGCTGTTTACGGTCTCTAGGGCCTGTTGTAAACTCTATAGGGTCAATTCTCCCTAGTACACAAAGTTTTTCAATTTCATTTATTTGCTTGTTTTTTTTTGGCGGGGGGTGTTACACCCAGAGGTGTCCAGCACTTCCTCCTGGCTCTGTCCTCAGGGATCTCTCCTGGTAAGGTTCAGGGCAACACCTGGGGTATAGGGGATCAAACTGAGGTGTGCCACATGCAATGCGAGCACCTTACCGGCTGTACTATTGCTCTGGCCATAAGGTTCTTTAGTTTGAGGATGCTAAAACACCACACCAGTGAAAGGTAGTTGTTGCCTTATAGCGCGGGGTTATTAACTCCTTGTCTAAGGGTTTACTGAGCGGTTATTTGTCAGTTCAACCATTCTATTAGCCATTTAATTGTAACAAGCAATACAGAATAAAGTATTTAGTGCCTGTTGAGGAGGCATGCGTGGGTGGTGGTTGGAAAATGGGGATATAGTGGAGGGAAGGTCACTGGTGATGGGTTTTGTGTTGGAACATTGAATGCCCATAGCAACTGTATTACGTATGCACAACTTTGTAAGCCATGGTGTTTAAATAAAGCAAAATAGAAAAAAATGTTTCATAATATATAGTGGTGACACAAACCTTTCTGCTTCCTTCCTGAACGGGTTGCTTCAGACGCTTAAGAAGTGATTAGGAAAGGAAGCCAATTGTGGGTCAACCACCTGCTCTCCTGATGTTGCTCAATGTCTGAGCCTCTGTCTGAAAGTTAGTGGGGGTCCCAGGGAAGATAGTGGCGGGAGTAACCTCAGGAAAAGACTGCGGGTCATGAGTGTTGGGAGGCAGGCACCCCGATGTTCTGCGTCATGGAAAAAGCAGCACAAAAGGGAGTCACGGGAAGTTTTTGCATTTTGGAAGCAGCAGTTATTGATGCATAAAATGTTTTTGTGGAATTAGTAGAACTTTTTCAGCGATCATACCTGTGACAATCTATTTTTCTCTATGTCACAGAACAACTGTAGACTGATTTGAAAAGTTGGTTAGTAAATTTATGAGGTGAGGAGGTAGACGAAAAAGGGAAATGATAAATGCTTGTTTTATTTATTTATTTACTTACATCTATTTTTGCTTTTTGGGTCACTCACACCTGGCAATGCACAGGGGTTACTCCTTTCTCTGCACTTAAGAATTATTCCTGGCAGTGTTCGGAGGACCATATGGGATGCTGGGAATCGAACCCGGGTCGGCCGTGTTCAAAGCAAATGCCCTACCCACTGTTCTATCACTCCAGCCCCAATAAATGCTTGGGGTTTCACTTTTAGAGTGAAATTCTCTTCTTGTTCAATTAGCTGACCTCCAACAATGGGGAGTCATCAATCAGTTTGTTGACATTTATTAAAATGTGTGCACAGTTGGCTTAAACCTCTCAATGTCTTGGCTAGTTTTTGTTGATTCAGATTAAATTTGTCTATGACTAAAGAATGTGGTTTTATCTGGAAAACTCTCTTGTTCTTATGGGACATCTGTTATGTAAAAGTCTCTTATTACTTAATAAGTGTTCAAATATATAAATAAAATTCAGTTACACATAACGTCTAGTTGGGACTGGAGTGATACTACAGTGAGTAGGGCATTTGCCTTGCATTCTAAACATAAAACATTATAGAAATCTTTGTAGTTATGTTTTATAAAGCTGAAATAGGCTAGACTAATTGTCCTTCCCATTGTAATTGGGAGTTCAGCAATTGCTATTCTACATTTTCTCAGAAAAATAATATATAACTTTAATACCATCTCAGAGCCCATGTTCAAATAAGATTTTCTAAAGGTATTCCATAGGAATGCAACAGTTATATATACCTAGGTCGAGAAATCAACATGATGAATGACCTGGCACCTGAGTTGCGCAGGAGGAA
>JAOXYA010056753.1:0-12014 GCA_028565675.1 Sorex palustris | reverse complement strand
TGGGGGGAGTCTAAGATAGTTTACTCAGCAAAATCAGCCCGGGACACTGTCAGCCAGAATAACCTACATCCTGAGAAAGAAATCACCGTAAGGCCGGATTCCAAGGACAAGTAGATATTAACAAGTGAACTTTTGTCCCAGTATGATCCAGTAATACACATCAAAACCTTTAAACACACACACACACACACACACACACACACACACACCCCCCCCTTTCTTTTGCCTGGAAATAAACGTCAAAAAACAAAACAAGAGTAAACAGCAACGAAATAGAAGCACAAGTGTTAAAGAGCCAATGCCGGCGGTCGGTGCTTGTCTTGCACGCAGCTGACCCCAGTCGGAGCACTGCTGGGTCATTTCCTAAGAACACAGCCAAGGAGAGGCTCCGAGTACTGCCAGGTATGGCCCAACCCCAACCCCGCCCCCACCTCCCCAGCAAAAGATATGTCTTGAAAAGAAGACGCTTCTTCTACTCTGAAAAAGCATCCGAGTTCGCTTTTGAGCACACATTTATTTCTGTCCCCTCACATTTCTCTAAGTTAGCTTCTTCATGCTTGCTGTTTTGAAGCAACACCAAGTGGTCCTCAGGGCTTGCTCCTGGCTCTGAGCTCAGGGAACCATATGGTGTGCCAGGGATCAAGCCCGCTGTACTATCTATTGCTCTTGGCCATAAGCAAATTTCTTTAAATACATTTTATTTCACAAAAAGAAAGAAACAGCCTGGTTTGATCCCTGGCACCACATACGATCCTCTGAGCAATACTGGGCATGATCCCTGTGCAGAGAGCCAGGAGTAAGCCCTGAGCACTGCTGGGTGTGACCCCAAACCCCCAAAACAAACGAAACTAAAAATAAGTAAAACTAGAACAACAAGTTTTAGTGTTCAGATCACTACGAAATTCAAAGCACAGTAATAGGGGAATTACTAATCCGGACTCACGGTCAAGTTAAAAGAATGTGCCTAAAACCAAACGACTTTCGTTATAACTGGCATCAAGTTCTGAAGACAGAAGTCACTTCAAAGGTTATGGCGTGGAGGCTGAGGGATGAAGTTCAGGGGTAGAGAGCCTCGTTGGAGCACATGTCCGCTGGATCCCAGCACTGGCCCACAGTTGGGCGTCGTACCACTGACAATGCCCTTATGGCGTCTGATGACACAAGCAATCTCCACTGTATCAGAACCAAGTGCATGGCGATCCCTGAACCAACAACAAGGAATGGAGGGGAAGGGGAAAACTTCCCATAAAACAACAACAACAACAACAAGAAACCCACTTTTTTTTTAACTCATGGGGCAGAGAAAGAGCTCAAAAGTGGTGGCATGCTGAAGGGTCCAAGAATAGTGAACTGGGGCTGGAGCGATAGCACAGGGGAGGGCGTTTGCCTTGCACGCAGCCGACCCAGGTTCGATCCTCAGCATCCCATATGGCCCCCCAAGCACCGCCAGAAGTAATTCCTGAGTGCATGAGCCAGGAGTAACCCCTGTGTAACACCGGCTGTGACACCCCCCCCCAGAAAAAGGAGAGTAGTGAACTGTCTAGCCCACACAGCCAAACTGAGAGTGTATCCCTGGGAGTATCTTTTGCACAACTCCCGAGCACTGCCTTGAAGGACCCTCCCATGGACAGACACCTAATGGCAAAGGACCATCGTCAATTCCACCACCATCCACCTGATTCTGAAGGCCCTGCAATCTGACTTAAGTGTTTCCGAAATACCAATCCGGAATTTATCCTAAGAATTTCTTCTACTATATCCTTAAACACAAGCGAGAAAGAGCAGGGCCAGAGAGACAGCTCAGCAGGCACTGCATGCAGGCATGCAAGACCCGGGCTTGATCCCCAGCACCACACAGTCCCCAAAGCACTGCCAGAAAGAGCGATCTCGGAGCACTAAGCGGGAAGCAGCCCCTGAACACCACCAGGTATGGCCTTAAAGTCAATCAAACAAAACCCCTGAGAGGTCAAAAAAGACAACTTAGCCAGGAATGTGGCTCAGCAGTATAGCACACGTGTGCATGTGTGAAACCCTGGGTTCAATCTCTGGCACCACAAAACATAAAAGCAACAAAAAAAGCACAACTTACCATCCACTGTTCCAGCCATGATGTAGAGCGCACAGACTTTGGGATTGTCATAGTAACCCTAGGAAATAGGAAACAGTGGTCAACTCGGACTGTAGCCAGCACTCCCCGACCCATCCTTTGGAGCTCTTCCTTACTCCTGAGGGCAAAGTAGGAACGTTACCTTGACAAATTCAATGTAGAGTTTTCCCGTGAAGGTGGACACTTCCCCCTGGACGCTCAGTTTCCCCTTTCGGATGCTCATAGGGATGATTTCATCATGAGCTGTGCTGTGCCCAACACGGTCAAAGATATCCAGGTCCTTCACCACGACGTGGCCATTCAATCGTACATCAAATACCTTCCAAGATTACAACAGAAGAGAGCGTTAAAATCATCGGCCTCACACCCCGGGCTTCAAGTTCAAAATTAGATTTAAAAAATTCCAGGGCAAAAGGATCAACTATGATAACCTCTCGGTATCTGCATTGCAAACCATAATGCCCAAAAGTAGAGAGAGAGTATGGGGAATATTGTCTACCATGCAGGCAGTGGGAGGGTGGAAAAGGTGGTGGGTATACTGGGGATATTGGTGGTGGGGAATGTGCACTGGTGGAGGGATGGGTGTTTGATTATTGCGTGACTGTATCTCAAACATGAAAGCTTGTAACAGTATCTCACAGTGAATCAACAAAATTAAAAAATTAAAAAAAAAATTCTAGGGCAAACAACTATATCATAAACAACTTTGTAAATCATGGTGTTTTCAATAAAAATTAATAGTTAATAAAAAGAAAATCCAGAGGGCTGGAGCAAGAGCACAGCAGTAGGGCATCTGCCTTGCACACAGTTGACCCGGGTTCAATTCCCAGCATCCCATATGGTCCCCGGAGCACCAACGGGAGTAATTCCTGAGTGTGTGAACCAGAAGTAACACCTCTGCTTTGCCGGGTGTGACCCAAAAGGCAAAAATAAATAAATAAAAATTAAAAATGCACCCGGCTGACCCAAGTTCGGGTCCCAGCATCCCATGAGGTCCCGAGCACCGCCAGGAGTCATTCCTGAGTGCAGAGCCAGGAGTGACCCCTGTGCATCGCCGGGTGTGACCCAAAAGCAAAAAACAAAACAAAACAAAAACCAGAAAGGTGCACAAGGCCCAGGGGTTCAGAGAAGCAGAGTGCGTGTTTGCATGCTACAGCCTGAGGTTCCAGTCCCAGCATCGCACGGTCCTCCAAGCACTGCTGGGAGTTGGGACTAATGCCCAAAATCACCAGGCAAAGTCCAAAATCTACTTCCCCTACCCCACAGAAAAAGGAACAAATCAGGGATAACCAGGAGGGCCTCATCAGGACTAGCTTGTTACAAAGAAGCCGGGTACTGACACTGCACTATGTCACCCCCACCCAAGGCGAGTGTTGCATCTGAACAAAGGACAAAGCTGCTTCTGGGGGCAGAGGGGAGCCAGCTTTTCCAGTCGGGCCCAAAGCAGAGGCCTAGCCAAGAGTAACAGGGCCCCACTGGCAATCGACCGGGCTTAACCTTTTGCTGGGACTGGGCGAAGTAGACCTCGGCGAATTTCAGCACCAGCACATAGTCCCCCTCCTCCTTGATGGGCACTTCGTAGCCGAAGGTCTCCTCATTGTACCGCTCAGTTTGATACAGGATCTGATCCTCAGGGTTGGAACGCAGGATTGGCAGCTTCATGCCATAATCAGAGGCTGGGGACAAGAGACAAAAAGGACACATCAGAGGCAAAACACACAAAAATGCCCAGAGTCCCCCGTCGGGCCAGAAACATCTCCAAGGCAAGAGGGCCCTCTGCGGCAACTGGCTCCAAAAAGACCAGGCACCAAGGTTCTTACCAAGGAAGAGCGAAATGAAAGAAACCAGACAGATCCCATAACCAACAGCAGGCAGGTGGAAGAAAATCAAAATCACTTTACCCAACTATACAGCACTAGAGAAAAGGGCACAGTGTGCCAGAGAGCAAGTTCAAAGAACACAAGCGCGCGTGACAGGGCCGGCTCCAATCCTCAGCACCAGAGGTCCCTCTGCCGACCAAGAGTGACCTCCAGGCACAGAGCTGCAAGCAGTCCCTCCTCCCCCCCCCCCAGCACCCCTACACGGGGTCCAAAACCCCCACGGAAAAAAAGTACCACATCATAGTGTTCTGCTTGGGATTTGGGGGACCCCTCCCAGTGGTAGTCAGGGGCTACTCAACCTCCTCGCTCAGGGGTCACTCCTGGTAGAAATGGTGCTGGGGATCAACCTGAATTCTATGGCACGAAAAGCACGCAAGTCCAGCCCAGAGCTATTTCTCTGGCCCCCTCATACCATCTGCACAAGCAAGTTTTCTTTTACTAGCTTTGGGAGTTTGGGGATGAAAATTACGAAAAGTAAAGTGGACTTTGGGGGTCGGAAGGGCAACACTGACCATGTTCAGGGCTTACTCCTGGTTTTTCTATCTGGGATTACAAAGAATGATGCTTGGGGAACAAATGGGGTGCCAGGGGTGGAACCTACACCAATTGAGTTCAAGGCAAGCAGATTACTGTGCTCCGTACTCTCTCCTCCCCTAACGTGGACATCTTAGTAGAAATGACTTTGCTAATAGATAACCTGTTTCAGGTTCAGCTTTTCTGAGAGAAAAAAAAGTGATTTGGATTTAATGTCCTGCAGACTTCCCTAGTTACCCCCTTGTTTAATGAAGTTAGGAAAGAGAGCAACTGTAATGAAGTATTTTATTGTAAGAAGATGTCGGCACTCGCAAGCTGGAGCCATAGTATAGCTTGCAAGCAACCACCCCCCAATATCCCATATGGTCTCTGGGGCTGACCAGGAGTAAGCCTTGAGCACTGCTTAATGCTGGGGGGCAGGGGGGCTGGGGAAGGGGGAGAGGGAGAGGGCATGGATAGTTACACTTTGGAAATAAGAGATAGTATAGTGCGTAGGGGTTAAGGCGCTTGCATTACATGGAAGAGCCTGTGCAATGGGCTGTAACAGATGTCATAGGTGATGGCACTGCACCATTCTCCAGAGTACTGCTGGGAGTGGCCCAAAACATCAAAGATGTGATAAACTCTAATTTCCTTCAGGCCAAAGTAACCTTACTTTCCAGAGACTCACAGCACTCAACCTCACCTACCTACTCTCTTAAACATTCCTCCCCCAGTTAAGCAGGAAGGAAAAAAGAGAATACTCTACAGCCGGCACGTAACACAGTCCCTGGCACATTCACTCAACTGCCAACTAAGGAAGCAGCTACAGAGCAGTTGGATCATGCTATTCTTCCCACTTAAGAGGTCAGAGCCACGCTAAGAAGGGAAAGAGAGGCGGAAGAGATAGTACACGGGGTAGGGCGCCTGCCTGCATGTGGTCGAGCTTGGTTCCATCCCCAGCACCCTGAAGATCCCCCAAGCCCTACCAGGTGTGATCCCTGAGTACAGAGCCCGAAGCGAGCCCTGAGCACTGCTGGGAGTGGTTCCCCCACAGCCCCCCACACACAAAAAAAGGAGGGAAAGAAAACCAACTGAAGTCTTTATTTCTGGTGTAAGATGTCCAAATCGGAGGAGCTATTTTTCCCACTTCACAGACTAACAAGGAATCAAACAGGTGAAAAGCAAGCTACTCACGTGGGCTGATGTCCAAAGTCCAAAACCTCTACTGTTCCCCAGTCCTCTCAACATGGCAGGCGACAAGTCTCTGTGTCCCCCCCCCCACACACAACTAACCAGCGCTTACCCCCAAATTTTAAAACACCATACTTCAGCCCCAGAGATGAATAGTTAAGCTGCTTCCATCCAAAATGAGACTTTGGCTTCTTTATCCTGCACACACAATAAGATTTTCCAGTGCTCCATAAATCTACTTTCTAAACTACAAATTTAGAAGTGATTTCAGTACAGGCCTATTCTCTTCTGCCAGCGATTAAGATTTCAAAGCTACCTTCCAACCTCAAACAATGACTCTGAAGACACTTGGCACCTACATTCCTAGGGAGAAGTCCAAGGGTAGTCATCCGAGAGCTTTATCTTCTAAATTACCAAAACTCCAATGGAGGCAAAAGTAAATAAAAGACAAGTGGCTAAGGTCAAGTCCTCCAAACAAAAATAAACAGAACTACTAACAGTTCCTGCAAGCAAACAGTAGCCAAATCCGATGGACTGATGAGACAATGTAGCAGGAAACTCGTTGCACTATTGTCTCATGACTTTTTTCCTCCTATTACTTAAGAAATCAAAGAAGTGCTGCTGAAGAGAACTACAAAGAGTATGCTGTCCAGTGCTTTCCCAGGCTCAAACAATTAGTTTGAGGGACTGGAGTGATAGCACAGCGGGTTGGGCGTTTGCCTCGCATGCGGCCGACCCGGGTTCAATTCCCAGCATCCCATATGGTCCCCCAAGCAGTGCCAGGAGTTAATTCCTGAGTGCAGAGCCAGGAGTAACCTCTGTGCATCGCTGAGTCTGACCCCCCCCAAAAAAAGTACATTAAAATAAGAATTACAGTTTGAGGGGCACAAACCTACAGAGGTTTTAAAAAATTGTCATTTCTCCTTGACCTGAATTCGAAGAATATCCATCTTCCATGAAGATGATGCTTACAAATTTGGAACACTGGCTACAACCGCATTTTAGATAAACAGAAAATTGTGTGCTTGAGTAGGGAATCATTTCTCTTTAATTGCCAAGTGGAAAAAATGAGAAACTAATAACATAATCTGTAGCATCTGTAGCTGACTTAGTTTTCCACAACTAAGAAAACTCAACCATGTGAACAAAACTATTTAACCTTGTAACTATCTGACAATATTTTCAGGTTTAAAAAAATGGATGGAGGAAGGCATGACTGGCAGTGCTCAGAGCTTACTCCTGGCTCTGAACTCAGATCACTTTGGTGATATTCAGGGAATCACACGGGGTGCCAGAGATTGAACCCAGCTTGGCCACAGCAAGGCAAGCACCTTGCTGGCAGTACTCTCTCTCTGACCCATAAAAAATTTATTTTTTATTTTCTTATTTTTGTAGTGCCAGAGATCTCAATTTTCCCTCCCCTATTTTGCTTTTTGGCCACACCCTGCAGTGCTCAGGGCTTGGTTCTGGCTGTGTCCAGGGACACTCCGAGCAGTGCTCAGGATCCCCTTGTATGGTGCTGGGGATCAAATCCAGGTCAGCCATATGCAAGCCACGTGCCCCACCTACTGTCCCATCTCTCGAGCCCCATTTTTCCCACAGTTTTTATTTTTTTGGTTTGGAGGCCATACCCAGCAACGCAGAGGGGTCACTACCAGTGGTGTTTGAGGACTATGTATGAATCAAACTCAGGCCTCTCATATGAAAAGAAAGCACTCTGCCCTCGAATTTTCTTTCTGGGGCCTGGGAGAGGTCTTGGGCTCACACCCAACTCTAAATTTTGTTTCTGAGTCACACCCAGCGGTGCTCAGGGTGCCAGATACAATGCTAAGGATCAAGGCAAGCACCCGATCCACTGTTCTATCATTCCAGAAACTTCCCCTTTTTAAAGGGAAGCATCGTAGGGCCATACCCACTCAGACTCCTGAGCTATTCCTAGCTTTGTGCCGGGGGTCACTCCCTGATGTGCTCAGGAGACCAAATGCAATGCCAGGGATCAAACCAAGGTGAAGTACATGCATGTGTCTAACTACTGTAGAGCCCAGAAGCATTTTCACTTTGCTTGTTTTGGGGCCACACCCTGTGATGCATGCTCAGGAATTACTCCTGGCAGTGCTCGTGGTGACCAGATCGGATGCCAGGGATTGAAACAGGGTCGGCTGCATGCAAGGCAATCATCTTACCGCAGTACTATCTCTCCAGCCAAGTGAAGTTCAAGTGGCAATCCCAAGAAACGCACCACATGCAGAGATGAAATTTGCCAAAGTCCCAAGAGATGCATCTGCAAAAAGAGAATCTTCTTCTCCCCACTTTGCCTTTATGCATCTATAGCTGAATTTCTCTAAAACACACTGAAGTGTTCAGTCAGCACACTGCTTAAATTGGCACAACATAGCCCAGACAGTTAACGAAAAAGAAAGAAGGCCAAAGGACCTACAAAACTGCTGTCTTCAAAATCTTAGACAATGGAGTAGGCAGGCTGCTTGAGAAACCCAAGCATTTAGAGGAAGATAGATCTGTTTTTAAACCTTGGCTCTGCCATCTACTATGTGATATTGAACAGGTTATTTTCTCTTAAGTGCTTTGTCAACTGTGTGCAGGGTATCACCTACCCCACAGGGTTACGGTGAGGATTAGGACGTCCCTAAAGAGCCTAATATGGTGCCAGAGAGAGAGAGACACAGACACAGAAGCATGCCAGTCAGGCGAGCATGTGCACACAATAAGCACTAAACAAATGCCTCCTCTCTGGGGAGTTTAGGGAAAGGACCAAGCGGAAATGGAAGAAATAAAACTAATTGGAAAACTGCAGCAGGGAGCCACAGGAATGGCAAAGCCAGAAAGAGCGGACCATGCTCTCCATAAGCCCCCCACCATAAAGCTCCCCACAGAGCTCCAACATCACCCACCACATGTTAGCTGCCCCTCCCCACAACCGCTAGATTCTTCTTCTTAATCATTTTTTTCTCAGGGGAGGCCAGTTCATGAAGAATTATTGGGGCTGGGGGTGTGGGTCAGCAGTAGCAAACTTGTCTTGCCTGTGTGAGGCCCTGGATTCAATAGCGAGCACCGGGGGTAAAAAATTACTGTGAATGCAGTGAAACGGGGGACCCAGGGATTCAATTAAGGAAAGATGAAGGCGGCCAAAGGGCTCACAACATGTTGTGTCTGCAGCTTCGAAATATACAACGGAGGAGCCAGGCTACTTGAAAAATTCAACCCAGGTTTTAGAGTAAAATAGACCTGTATTTGGATCCTGGCTCTACCACCGACAGTGGCATGAGACAAGTTGTTGTCTCACCTGTAAAATGGGACCACCTAACCCAAATTCTCCACCAGTGAACTCCTGCTACCTGGAGAACCTGCAAAGGAATAAATTCTAAACAAATTGCATGCCCTAAGCAAACTCAAAAGGCCATCCCAGGAAGGTCTTCTGAAGGCCACACACCACACAATCAGTAATCTGATTGGCTTCGGGCCTCTATCTCTGGACTCATGTTCTGCCCTACTTTTAATTCAATGTAAAAGGTCATCAAGCTACCAAATGAGAGGCCCTTTAACTTACTCTGGGTAGGGGATTTTCCAGACTCAAGCCAATGATTTCCAAAGCATGCAAAGTTTCACAGAGGGGGGGAAAAACAAAAAAACAAAAAATAAGACTCTGCATTAGTACAGAAATTAAGGAACTAGTCCTGCATGGAACTGGCTCAACCCCCCATACTGCATATGATACCTCAAACACCACCAGGAGTGACCCCTGAACAGAGCCAGGAGTAAGCCCAGAGTATTGCTGGACATGGATACCCCTCCAACAGAGGTTCAGTAGGGGCCAGAGAGATAGTACAGCGGGTAGGGTATTTGCCTTGCATGTGGCCAACCAGGGTTCCATCCCCAAACCCACATGGTCCCCCAAGCACCACCAGGAGTGAGCCCTGAGTGCAAAGCCAGAAGAAACCTGTGAGTATGGCTAGGTATGGCCCCCAAACAAAACTAAAACAACTGAAAAATACGGTTCAATAAAGTAAGTATCATTGGCAAATGTTAGTCATTTGTATTTAGAATCATACAAATGATTAACAAGTGTCTATGAAGAGGAAAAAGCGTCTCTTAAAACTAAGCATATTTCTGGGCTCTCAAGCCAAATAACCAGGCCTGTCCCTCATCAGAGTCAAGAGGAACTCAAATGAGCAAGTCAAGAACCTGGAACGCGCCACAAACCCATTCCCCAAAGGCTGCTTCTGAACCACTTTTCTATAGTGGTACTTTCATCTGTGGGTGCACACAGCTTGGAAAAAAGCCCTTTCCTGGGCTTCAGTATCTCCTGTGGCAGAAACGAAGTCAATAAACATTATGAAGTGCCTTTGAAAGCAAAAGCCACTAGGTACCCTGGGCCACTCAGTTGTGAGAATGCTGAATTACAAAGACGAAAAAAAAGCCCAGCAAGTTCAAAGCAGGTCAAACCCACATCAGGATTAATTTAGCAACAAATTTCTGAACTCATTCAACATAAAATGAACTTTCCTGGGGGTAGTGGTAATAGTATCACAGGCATGTTTTTTTTAAATAAATAAAAAAAAAGAAGCCAGAGCAGTAGTACAGCAGGTAGCAGCTCGCCATGCATGCAGCTGACCTGGGTTCGACTCCCCTCAACCCCTATAATTCCGAGTACCACCAGAGTGATTCCTGAGTGCACAACCAGGAGTAATCCCTGAGCAGAGCCAGGTGTGCCCATCCCCCACGAAAAAAAAAGAAAAAGTAAGCTATACAGCTCCTACTGCAATTGGTGTAAAGTCGTGTAAGGCAAGGGTCTCCAAATCACCTGGCCACCCTTGTCCACATAAGAGAAGTGGTCAGAAACGAAGGCAGGAGGACAGCCACGCTTCCCTGAATGGTTGCCGACTCCTGAGCACAGAGCTGTGCACTGAGAGTGGAAGCACATCACATCTTACCCCCAGATCTAATGGCAACAGGCTATTTTCAGGAACCTGGTAACTGCAGCGATGCACTAGGCTGGTCTAGGCTGGAGCCCACCATCACCCCTCCTCTCGCTTCATACACCTTCATATGTCTACAGGTCACACCCCCTGTGGGCAGACACTCTGGTGCAGAGTGCCCTTGAAGACCAGGGTCCAGGAAGGGGCTCTGGTCTACACGGGCCCTGGTCTCATGGAACTGCACCTCCCGCAAAAAAAAACCCTTCCTAAAGAGCTGCCAACCATAAGCCAATACTAGGCAAAAACACAGACACCAAACCAAGTAATCCCCAGCAAATGAAAACCGGGATTTCTGAAAGAGGGGAGTAAACGGCAGGAAATCTAGGCGGTCCTGGCTTCCTTCTCCCAACCAGAGTCAATGGCGTCAGGCAACCTGTGTCAAGTCCGCTGCTATCTAGGAAAAGAAAGGAACCATCTGGCAGTCCTCACCCGCGGCGCTCGAGGGGCAAAGTCCACCAACCGGCCCCAGTTTCCCCAAGGACCCAGGAGAAGGACAGCACTACTGCCGGCCCTCAAAGCTGCCCAGGCGGCCGTTACGGCTGCCCAAGACAAGGTCCTGACTCAGCGGGCCCGGGCTCCTGATCCTCCGTGCCAGGCCCGGAGAGATTCCAAGACAAACACAGAACTTCTGCACACTGCCCCGAGTCCTCGGCCCAAGGCGACCAACTCAGGGCGCGACCACCGCCAGCGGGGAAAGGCCTCCGACGCTAAACCCTGCGTCCAGGCAGCAGCCGAACAGGGGGGCGTCCGGGGAGAGCGCCAGGAGCCAGCTTGGCGCTGGGCTGGGGGAGGGGGCAGCGTGCCACGGGGGTGGCCCCTGAACCTGCACACAGCCCCAACCTCCTCCCAGCACACGGAGCAAGGAACTTCCTCCCCCGACCTATTTTCGGGGCCTCCGCGAGCCTGGAGTCCCCCGCCCCCCAAAGCGCTCGGGCCAGTAACACCTCTGGGGCCCGGGGTGCAGGGAGCTGGGGCCTAGCCACAGCATGGGGCCTGCGAGGGCAGACGGAGGGACCCCGACTTCTGCGTTTCGGAACCAGCTTCTCGCGGGCAGACTCTCCCCCGTGGGGCAGCGGCGAGAAATGACCGGAGGGGGCCGAAATCCCGCTCCCGCGCCCCCCGCCAGACTCGGATTCCTGCTGGGCCACGCAGCCAGACCCCGTGCACGCTCGCAGGGAACGCTCCGACCCGATCCGACTGACCCAGATAGAACCGGCCCGTGGGGCGGCCTGCGGCGGCCGCTTCCCGGAGATGTCACCAGGAGAGCTGCCCACAAACCTCAGTGTATCTCTTACTGTATCCATACAAAAATAACTAGTATTAAGA
>JAOXYA010056731.1:0-12015 GCA_028565675.1 Sorex palustris | reverse complement strand
TTTTATGTGATACTTTATTCAAAGGTGGAAATTATTAAGTACTATTTGGATATGATACAATTAGCACCAAATATTATTGTTAAATGTAAGATTTTTTAAGGTGAGGAAAAAATGTACACGGCAAATTAGTGATGAAACGTGAATGGAATTGCAAGGTACAAGCCCTTCTGCTTCTAACCTGAGTGTAAAAACTCACAAATGGACCAGCAGCCGTGAGACATTGTACCCTTGTTATACAGAAAATTTAATGGTTGTATTATCCTATAAACTCTCAATTAAAGGTTTTCCCATCTTCCTTTGCAAAGAAAAATTGAAAGCAAACCAGAACCAGTTTCTTATGTAAGCTATTACTAGTGGTACACAATTATACTACAGAAAATGATATCAATGTATTTTCACTCATTCTTGGGGAAGCATTTTTCTTTCCCCTCCTACATTCTTATTTGAAGGTCCTCTCCATGGGAGACAGACATGTAGGCTTATAGGAGACTTCGTGACTTTTTTAGTCAGTATTCTATAGTTCACACAGAGTTTCTAAGGCTGATTTCTTAGTTGTGACCTTCCATTTCATTGCCTTATTAGATTATGATTCTTTAAAAGCAACACAATTCTCAAGGAGTATTTAGCAGCATAACTGTACTCTCTTCAAAAAAGGAATAATGAAAGAAAGGCAGCATATAAGCCCATTGTATCAAAAGCATGTCTTTCCTAAAAAATCTTAAATTTTGTGCTGTCGAAACCCAAATCATAAATTTCAAAACTCAAACAACAACCACCATCAAATGATGACAGCAAAATCTAAATGCACTCATCCAGAAACGCAGACTGGAAGATATAATGACACTCAGGAATGCAATTGCTTTTATCCAAGAGCTCTGACAGCTGAGAAGCAAGACCAAATCAATAAAATACAGAGGGTAGAAATGACACATACTGTTTAATTAAGCACTTATCAAACAGCTCTTGATTTTTTGTGTGCAAATTAAGAAGAGATGAGCCAGTACACCATCAGTAATAAATATATCATTTAAGAGATCCTGAAAATCTCTTGCCCCAAGCACTTCTGCCTCTATCCTAACTTTGGTTCTTCAATTCCTCAAGTTCCATGCCTTGGCTTAAGGTACTCAATGCCTCTGTTTAAATCTAACTATATATTTCAAAAATTAACTTAAAAACCCTTTCCTCTCCCCTCTTTTTCCCAGTTGTTTCCGGGGAGTAACATTAAGAAAAAAAAATTTTTTAAACTCTTAGTTGATCAACTTTCCTACACCTGTGAGTAATGCAACCCTAAGGAGAAACATTTAAATATTATAAAAGATTCTTAATAAATTCATGTATGGTGTGGTTTTCAAAATCAGCAGTATAGAAAAGCTTGTAATAAGAAGAGCTAACTGTTAATTAAGTAGCTCTTTGGAGCAATTAATGTCTGGAGTATCCAGGAAGAAGCCTGAATGCATTATAGCAAGACAGGACACATCAGGGAGCAGAGATGTTCTGAGATAAAATTCTACCTACTAAGCCACTTTTTTTAGGGAGGAAGAAGAAAAACAAATTTTAAAAAAGAAAGTTAAATTGTTGTTTTCAAATACCTGTTCAATCATTTCTAATTACACCCATAAAGCACTGTTTCACTATTTCTCTTACTTTCTGGTTGAGATACTGATCTCTAGCAAAATGATATTAAGACAGCCAGGTAGACAAAATAAGTGATATAGAAAAGTGTCCATAGTTACTCAGAGGACGCAGGTGGTGTTTCAATTTTTACAAAAGTGTCAGCAGAGTCCCGGAGCATCTGTACTTCTGCCAATCCTGAGTCTGATAAGATGAAATGAAGTCCACCCACTGGGATTCCACTCCCCCGTTTAAAAAGAGCCAGTAGGGCTTGCACACAGCCAACCTGGGTTTGATCCCAGAGCCCCTTGTGGTCTCCTAAACCCAGAGTTAGGAGTGATCCCTAAGTACCACAAGGTTGCCCCCACACACACACACACACAAAGACTGTGCCAATTCTGACTTTAAGAACGCATCTTTGGTGATAGTACATCAAGTAGGGCACTTCCTTACATGTGGCCATCTGGGTTTTATCTTTGGCATCCTATATGGTCCCCCAACCTCCACTAGGAATAATCCTTGAATGCACAGCTAGGAGTAAGTCCTGAGCACCACCACATGTAGCCCAGAAACCAAATAAATTAATTTTTTAATTAAAAAAATTAAACAACAAAAAATATCCTTTTCCTGCCAAAAAAGAAAATAAAAAGGAAAAACAATAAAGGGACATAGATAACACATCCGTGGGGTGTTTGCCTTGCATGCAGCCAATCTGGCTGACCCAGGCTTGATTCCTCTGCCCCTCTAGGAGAGCCCAGCAAGCTACCGAGAGTATCTCACCTGCACAGCAAAGCCTGGCAAGCTCCCCGTGTAATGCATTCAATATGCCAAACACAGTAACAAGTCTCACAATGGAGATGTTGCTGGGCCTTCTCAAGCAACTCAATAAACAACACGAGAACAGTGCTACATCTAATATATCAATACTTAGTTTAAATGGAAATGGTTTAGTATCATAATCAAAACAAAAGATTGAGATAGATTTCAAAAATAAGTCCTGGAGGAAATATCTCAAAAGACTCAGTGCATACTTCACATATGAATGTTCCAATTCCAGTCCTTAGCACTGGACTCAGATAGACTCTGAATAATGTTCAGTGTGAAAGTGGCTTCTGAGTCTTCTCAACACTGCTTAGGAGGTCACTTCCAAAATTAAAAAATAAATCAAAATATAACCCAACAATATACTATAAGGAACACCTTCAAATCTAATATAGAGCGTATGAAAGTAAAAAGATGGGGGGAGGGTGGAAATGATGTGTGAGTATTAGCAAATGAAAAATAGGATAGCTGTATTAATGTCAGGTATGGGTTAGAGTGATAGCACAGCAGGTAGGGCATTTGCCTTGCACGTGGCGGACCTGGCCGACCCAGGTTTGATTCCTCCACCACTCTTGGAGAGCCCAGCAAGCTACCAAGAGTATCTCGCCCACACCGAAAAGCCTGGCAAGCTACCTGTGATGTATTCAATATGCCAAACACAGTAACAAGTGTCACAATGGAGACGTTACTGGGCCCGCTCCAGCAAATTGATGAACAATAGGAGGACAGTGACAGTGACATAACCTCTTAATAAGTCAGTTTCTATATAAAAATTTATAATAGATCAACCTGTTGTGTTACTTTTAAATCATCATGTATCTGGTTAATAATTGTTTACATCTAGATTTTACATAAGCAGTGAATACCAAGCATTTTTTTTCAATGGTCCCTTGTGTGTTTTGTGGTAGGCAACTTAACTGTTGAAAGTAAATATTGTCATTTTCTTAATAAAAAAATAAGGTTGAATAAAAAAAATTTAAAAGGAAGGTGCAGTGAACAGTTAGAGGAGATTCAGCATCAGATTCCTCATTCCTTCTTTTTCAGAAGATACTCCCTTTCCAGTGGTGAAAATATATGGATTCCTAAATTTTACCAATGAATAATCCTAGTGCAACGACCTGATATTAAGTAAGTTTGTGTTTTAACAAAGGAAGGATGAATATTAAACCTGGAATTTAGCAACCTGGGTTTGCTGGAACTGTAGAAGGACCACATTATGTCAGATGTCATTTTGTATCTTTAAATAAATTCATATGTTGAAGGCAACTTTTGAGTTTTATCAATATGGCATTCCCCCTTGGCCTCACTTCACTCCATTTTGCCTCCAGACGCCTGGCTCAGCAGAACAGAAAATCTCAGGGAATTTTCTTTCCTAGTAAGTGGCCTAGTTGTCCCTCTTTGATTTACTTACCCCATCCCTAGCCCTCCCAATAACATTGTCTCTGAACCCTGACCCAGCAGGAAAGCAGGATCATGGCTTGGGTTTTCCGGAATAGTGTGCCTGCTCACACCTCATACCTTCACTTAGATGAAATACTCTTCAGACTCCTGAAGTGAATCAGTGGACTTTGGAGTCATTTGGCTGCTCCCAAACACTTCATTTTAATAATAACTAAATCCTAGCTCCAATCAATTATCTTCACAAAAGCTCACAAAAGTAGCCATGTTTGGAAGAAATCATAGAATGTGAAATACTTGCCAGTGCGGAGGCAGGTAAATAATATTGTTTTTGCTTGTTTAGTTTTGCTTTTGGAACACACCTGGCAACACTCAGAGGTTACTCCTGGATTTGCTCTCAGGCATCACTCCTGGCAGTGCTCTGATGACCATATTGGAGGCTGGATATTGAAAATGGTTAAGGTCAATGACATTGAAAGTCACCCTGGAAGCCTCACACAATAGTCAGAAACAACAAAATTTTCTGAGAGCAACCTTCACCTCATCCCTTAGACAGTTCCCTGGAATGGTGAATTAGAAAGACTCACTTCTAAACTACAACAAATGTCTATGTGGAAGCAACCTAGAATCCCACCAAGATAATTGGTGAAGACAGGAGTCCAGAAGACTCAACTTATACCAACCAGATCTATAATCCCTCAGATAAGGACTTTAGAAATGTTATGTCTTTTCCATATTCTAGTTATTGTACAAAGTGCTGCGATGAATTCAGTCAGAAATAGGAGTTCTGGTAATGTGAGAAAGTAATATATATTCAAAGGACAGTCTCAGCAACACTGAAAACATGAGGTCCAAACTATAAGCACCAAATCTTATAATGTGCCCGTCAAGGTGGTAGCCTGGGGGGTTAGGGGTAGGTGGTAAGGAACATGGAAACACTGGGGGAAGTTCACACCAGTAGTGGGATTAGTGTGAGAATATTGTATGCCCAAAACTCAACTCTTATTAACTAAATATCTCTTCACTAGTGTTTATCTCCCAATGTCCCCAGTTTCCCTTCCGCCCTCCAACCTGCCTCTATGGCAGACAGTTTTTCCTTTTTCTCTCCCGACCCCCATTTGGTAAGTTCTCTACTAAGGATGCTTCTTTATATCTGTTAGAACAGGACAGCCTCGCCTGGGTGAAGGATAATGAAGATAGTAAAGTTTTCACTCAGGTCTCTACTATCTGCCTGTTCCGGGAGGATGAAACAGATGGCTGTCACAGGCCCGGGCTCAGCCCTTGGACCCGGATATCGCATGGAGCCTGGAGTGGGCACTGTTAGAACAGGACAGCTTTGGACTGGGCCAGGGACAATGAAGATAATAAAGTTTCCACTCAGGTCTCTACTATCTGCTTGTTCTGGAAAGAATGTATGGACCACTGAGCTATGAAACAGATGGCTGTCATGGGTCTGGGCTCAGCCCTCGGACCCGGACATCACATGAAGCCCGGAGTGGGCACTTATGTAAATTGTGACCTTCAAATCTGCTGTAATGGCCGACTTGGGTCAGAATCTGGCCTCTAACATGGGACCTGGGTGTCTCTGTATGCGTGTGCAAGACCCTGGTTAGCCAGCTTAATAAACTGCCTACTTGCTGATTGCATTCCTGTGTGGTCCTTGTCTGCGGTCAGAGATCCAGAGTCATGCTCTAACACTCCACATGTGAGTGAAATCATTCTGCATCTGTCCCTCTCTCTCTGACTCATTGCACTTGGGGTGATACTTACCAGAGCCATCTCATATCAGTGAATTGCATGACTTCATCTTTTCTGAAGACTGAGATAGTATTACATTGTATATACATGCCATAAATTCTTTATCCAGCCATGTGTTCTTGGTCATTTGTGTTGTTCCAGTTTTGGCTATTGTGAGCTCCAATATTGTATAAAGATAAATCACTGTAGCACTGTAGCACTGTCCTCCCGTTTTTCATCGATTTGTTCAAGCGGGCCCAGTAATGTCTCCATTGTGAGACTTGTTGTTACTGTCTTTGGTATATAGAATACATCACTGGTAGCTTGCCAGGCTTTGCCAAGCGGGTGAGATACTCTCCGTAGCTTGCTGGGCTCTCTCAGAGGGGCGGAGGAATCGAACTCATGTCAACCGGTTGGCCATGTGCAAGGCAAAGCCCCACCCGCTGTGCTATCGCTCCAGCCAATAAATCATAAATTTATCTCATAAATTTATCTCGTAAAAATAAAAAGAAAAAAACTCAAAATAAATGAACATCACATGAAACAACAAGTGTTAAATAAGTTCAAGAAGAATGGCATAAGAATCATCAGAATCCCTGAGGAACAAGAAGGCAATTTCACTGCAAATTGTCAGTCAAAGAAATCATTCATAGCTGATGAGTGCTCAGAGTTGGAGAGTGCCTGCACCCAGATTAAAGATGCCTGAAAGGTGCAAGCCAAAAGAGATCTAAATAAACATTCAACTAAAAGCATCTATAAGGATGAAACAGCACTTTTTAAAAAAAATGAAACAGCACTTTTAAGTATAAAAAGATTCACTTTCCAAATCATAATAACATTCAGAGAAATTGGGGATTATAGAAACAAACATAAAAACATAAAAAAATGGGAATACATCAAACTATGTAGCTTCTGCACTTCAAAGGAAACAGTGACCAAAATATAGAAAGAGCCCACAGAATGGGAAAAAAATATTTACCCAATACCCATCTGATAAGGGATTAATATGCAGGATATACAAAAACACTAGTAGAATCAAATTGAGAGTTCAGGAATAGGCCCCTGGCTTATGGACAGTAAATCTTCAAAAATCTAGCACATATATATAGGGGCTGGAGCAATAGCACAGCGGGTAGGGCATTTGCCTTGCATGTAGCCGACCGGGCTATCGTAGTTCATATGTTCTTGGGCACTTGGGTTGTTTCCAGATTTTGTCTATTGTGAGCAGTGCTTCAATGAACATATAGGTACAGATGTCATTTCTACTGTGCTTTTTTGCGTCCTCAGGATATATTCCCAGAAGTGGTATTGCGGGGTCATAGGGAAACTCAATTTCTAGTTTTTGAAGGACTGTCCATGTTGTTTTCCAGAAATGCTGGACCAATTGACATTCCCACCAACAGTGAAAGAGGAGCGTTTTCCCCCACATCCACACTAGCACCGGTTGTTTTTGTTCTTTTGAATGTGTGCCAGTCCCTGTGGTGTGAGATGATACTTCATTGTTGTTTTGATGTGCATGGTACATCTACACAATGGAATACTATGCAGCTGTTAGGAGAGATGAAGTTATGAAATTTGCTTATAATGGGTGGTCATGGAGCGTATCATGCTAAGTGAAAAGACTCAGAAAGAGAGGAACAGATTTAGAAGGACTACACTCATTTCTGGAGTATAAAACAACATAACATGAGGCTGACTCCTAAGGATAGTAAATACACTGGACAGGAATATTGCTCCATACTTGGAATCCTGCCTCATGAGTGGAGGAGAGAAGGCAGCTGGAATAGAGAAGGGATCACTAAGAAAATGAGGGTTGGAGGAATTGGTGGGGATGGGAGATGTGTGCTGAAAGTAGATAAAGGAAAAACCATGATAACCTCTCAGTATCTGTATTGCAAACCATAATGCCCAAAAGTAGAGAGAGAGTATGGGGAATATTCTTCACCATGGAGGCTGTGGGAGGGTAGGAAAGGGGGGTATACCGGGAATATTGGTGGTGGGGAATTTGGACTGGTGGAGGGATGGGTGTTTGATCATTGTGTGATTGTAACTCAAACATGAAAGCTTGTAACTATCCCATGGTGATTCAATAAAATAAAATAAAATTTATTAAAGAATTAAGTAACTCAGTATCAAACCTGAATCTCATAATTATATTGAAAAAATACATGTAAAATTATAAAATATAATTAATGAAATTGATCATTTATAAAATTATAAATTATATTGAGGAGAAACAGGTTTTATAACATTGAATTTAAAGATATAATTGATGATTTAATGACATAGGTCAAGCAAATGGCATCAAATATAAAAAATATGCAACTATATCAAGCCGAGAACCACCAAATAAACAGTAATGGAATGAAAATACACATCACAAATTAAGAAAATATTCACCCACCAGTCATCTGATAAAGTTTTAACAATCAAGATATAAGATATATAAAGAACTTAAGAAATACTAAATAACCTCAATGAAAAGTGGGAAGAACATATTTGCAGAAATTTCCACAAAAAGACATAACAGATTGCCAAAAATTATATGAAAAAGTATTCTACATCATTTATCTTCAGGGAAATGCAAATTTAAACACTAAGAAACCATCTCACACTATAGCGAGACTGGCACATGTCACAGAGAACAAAACAACACAGAGTTGGTGGGGATGTGTGAGCAAAGGTACCTCAATTACTGCTTGTGGGATTGTAACTTGTAACTTTTTGGAAAACAATATCGGTACTTCTGAATAAAACTAAGAACTGAGCTTCCATAGGATCCAGAAATTCCAATTCTTGGTATCTACACTAAGCATTCAAAAATTTTATTCCAAAAAGACATTTGCATCCCTATGTCATTGCAACACTACTCACAACAACCAATCTGGAAACAACTAAATTGTCTAAGAACAGATGATTGGATATAGAAACTATGGTAATATGTACGATGAAATGAAGACTACTTGGCTGTGAGCAAAGGTGCAATCCTGCATTTTTGTTCCTATGTGGGTGGATAAATCTGGGGAGTATCATAAAGAGTGAAGTTAGCCAAAAGGACAGAGACATACACTGAATTATCTCTCTCATATTTGGGATATTCAGAAACATAGTAGGGGGATGACAAGTATCCAAAGGCAATAGAAACAGAGAACTGGGTTTCAGCAAGAAGTTTACCAGAATGGGCAATGTTGGAGAGATGGACAAAGCTGGAGGGAAGCAGGCACTCTGATGGAGGAGTTCGTGCTGTATTCTGTAAGAGTGAAATCATACCTTTAATAGTATTGTGAAATGCTGTGTTAAATAAAACTGAAAACAACGAAACATTAAAAAATTTACCATGCCAGGTTACTCCCTACACATCCCTCAGGCTCTCTAAGAGCTAGTGCTTGAAGACCTCATTTCTACAAATGGCCATCAACTAGTGTTATCATTATTTTCTTTGCCTAAGACCTTGCCAGGATATGGTTAAAACTTCATTTCCTACTGCTGCATAAAGAACCAATAATCCAATAGTCTGTTCCACATATGCTAAGTAAGACTAGTGACTCAACAGCGTGAATAAAAGGCACCTCTTCTGTGTTCAGGAATGTCATGTGGACTTAAGTGGGAGTAGACAGGTCAAAGAATCAGCCAAGCTAGAATTAGCATTCTTCACACACCAGCACTTCTTATGTTTATTTCTCTTACTAAACATTTTTTTAAATTAAAACAGCATGACCTAGAAATTTGTCAATAGTTGGGTTCTAAACATGCAATGTTCCCACACTGATCCCACCACCAGTATTTCAAGAGAAAGGGTTCCAAACACAATTTGATTGCTTAGTTTTCATTTACCCGGATATTTGGAAAGTAATATCCCACCAAGTCACTTTGCCTTTTTTCAACATCAATATTGAAGAAAATAAAAGAGTGAATAAAGAGTAAGAAACTACGTTTTCAGTAACTGCACTTTATCTAGACCAGGAAAAGGAGAATATAGTTGTTTAGTCAGCTCACTCTGGAGAATGAAGACTCCTATCTTCAAGGCTATGGGTTGGAGCACAGCATAAAGAAGAGAGAGACAGATGGAGGGATGAGAGAGAAAAGTTTTGTAAAATGTAATAGTTGTTTCTTAGATCTTATAATCTCCCTAGACCATGGACATGAACTTGAGATCACCATCTCTCTTCATCTCCTTCTCTCTCCTCCTCTCCCTGTCTCTCTCTCTCTCAGACACCATGAAATTAAAAAGTTATTCATGGTTGGGTTTCAGAAATACAATCCTCTCTCTCTCATCTCTCTCTCCTCTCTCTCTCCCCACCCCTCTCTCTTTCCTTTGCTTGCTCTCTCTTCCTCTCACCCACAGAAACACAGGAATTTGGAATGACCTAGATGCATGTTAAAAGTTAGAAGTAGCCTCATTTTCTCAAAACACAGAGACAGTTGATAGGAAAACTGGCAGAATAACAAGAGTTGCTATAATGGAACAATTTTTTTTTCTGGGTTAAAATTCCTAAACTCAAATTTTAAAGGGACCTTACTTTATTATTATTTTCTTTACCAGAAGACTTTGGGGTGTGAATTGAAAGCTGTATTATTCCCCTGAGTCGTGCTGCTGGATTACCTAGTCTCAGTCAGTATCTGAATGAATAGGCATATTATGCCTTCCACTAAAAGTTGTAACTCTTAATTAAAAAAAAATCATGGGCATTTATGGAGACATTGCTTAGGTTTTCTTTAGCTGTTAACACATAATAAATCATCTTAAAGGGCCTCTTCTCCCCCGATTGCTTCATAGTACGTGTATATTTTAAAAGTGATTTGAAAATAAAACAGGGATTAAATTTAGTGTTTGACAAGGTGCTAAGGGGCTCACCACCTTGACTGGGCTAAGACAAGATGGCTTTACTTCGTTTGCTACTGACCTTCCTTTCTCTCTAACTCCAATTTTACTTCAGTGACTCAATTGGCAGAATGACTTTTGTGTTAAAAGTTTAGCTTCCAAGAGCCAGAAAAATCTGCAGAAGGACAACAACTCTATTCCTGTTTTCTTTTATTATCTCCTGATCACTTCATATCCCGTTACTCATTGATTAGCTCGAGCAAGTGCCAGTAACGTCTCCATTCGTCCCTGTCGAGTGCTAGTGTAGCCCAGTGGCGCCTGCTCGCTCCAGGAACACGAAGAGCTTCAAACCGATTGTTCAGGGTCTTGATGAAGAAGTCTGACCATCTTATAGGTGGGCGGCTACACGGTCTTTTGACATCCAGGGAATCCAGTCGGTAATGGCTCTAGTCCAGCGGTCATCTCCAAATCGCATTACGTGTCCAGCCCATCTAATTTTGCCTTGGCAAATGAGACAGCATCCTTGATTCTCAATTCTTGATGAAGGTCGGAACTCCGGATTCCTTCTCTCACTTTAGTGAAGCGTGATACTCGAAGCATAGCTTTTTCGATTCCTCTTTGGTAAACCCAAATAGCATTCTCATCCTGTTTTCATAGGGTCCAGGTCTCTGAGGTGTATGTTAATGCAGGAAGAACAGCGGAGTTGAAGAGAATTGCCTGGAGCTGGAGATTCTTCATCCTCATATATTTCATTGATGCTATTGAAGGCGTTCCATGCCACTCTCTTCTTCCTGCAAAACTCAGGTGCCAGGTCATTTGTCACGTTGCATTCTCAACCTAGGTGCAAATAACTGCTGCATTTGGAAATGTTCATTTCAGTGAGTGCAAATAGAACATCAGGAACGAGATCGTTTCTCATAAACATTATCTTGTTGAGACTCAGCTGCAGTTCGACCATTCCACACTCATGGTCGAAGTCAGTCAGCATTTGTGCTGCTTGGCTGATGTTTGGTGTTACTAGAACGATGTCATCAGCAAAACGGAGGTGGTGTAGTTGCCAACTGTCTATCTTCACTCCCATTCCTTCCCATTCCAGCCATCACATGATTTTCTCGAGTGTGGCACTGAAGAGTTTCAGTGAAGTGGTATCGCCCTGCCAAACCTCCCTCTTTACATCAATGATCACTTCTCTGTAGAATGGTGAGATCTTGATAGTGAATCCATAATACAGCTCACGGAGAATCCTGATGTATTGAATCTGAATGCCCTGTTTAGCTAGGGCTTCTATGACTGCTTCAGTCTCAACAGAATCAAAGGCCTTCTTTAAATCAATGAACGTTAGACAAAGTGGCATCTTGAACTTCTGAGAAACCTCAATGAGCATGGTTACCACGTGGATATGTTCGATTGTGCTGAATCCTTTTCGGAACCTGGCTTGCTCACATGGCTGTCCTTCATCTAGTATTCTGCAATCCTATTAAGGATGACTCTAGTGAACAGCTTGTAGACGATGAACATCAGGCAGATCGAATGATAGTTGCCAATGTTGTGGATGTCACCTTTCTTGTGCAGTAGAATGTCCCGCTGGTTTTCTATGGGGATGGAACCTTGCATTCAGACAGGTA
>JAOXYA010056716.1:0-12015 GCA_028565675.1 Sorex palustris | reverse complement strand
ATCCAAAACACACACAAACACACACAGCTCCAGCAGCTGAAAACCTACACACACTCACACACACACACACACACACACACACACACACACACACACACCGGCAGTCACTATCTAGCTGTATTTCCAAACTAGCCTACTACAACTGATGAAATATTTTTTATTTTGAAATATATTTTCTATTTTGGAAGTTGGATCAGGAGTAATAAAACCACAATATCTGTGCTCAAGGGATACTCCTGGCTCTATGCTCAGAGCCCATTCCTGGTTGTGCTTGGGGAACCATTTGTGGTGCCAGAAATTCAAACCAGGTTGGTCACAGAACAAGGCAAGTGTCAACCCTTGTACAACCTCTCTGGCTACTATTAAAATAGAACATAATTTTGCACATTTAAATTTTCTTTACAAAATATCAAAACTCTCTAACAGAAAAGTAATTAGAAGCACAATTACTTATGTAAAACAGACTTGTGCTCTTGAGAGTTCTGACAGCTACTCAACACTTCAAATTTGTTTCTAAGTTTTGTGTAGAGGAAGGTCCTCCAACTGTGGAAATTATCCAGTATAGAAATGCCTACATTCAAAATATTCCTTTGAAAACAATAATAATAATTATTACTATAACTAGATGGACACCCTAAGGACAAGAACTCTTGCATTCCAATTATCTTTGCATTATTGCTCTGATATAAACCTACTTTCATGCCCCTCTCCCTAGCTGCTAATTTTCTTCCTCTCTCTTGTATTTCAAAGACCCAGGCACTGAAAAGTATTCTTTTGGCTCCACCTCGATAATTCCAAGTCATTTACCTCCAACTTCTTCCAGAAGCCAGAATTCCTCTGATAACGGCTAGCAGTTCCTTCTATTCGGTCATCTACAGTCCTGTGGAACTCAGGCCAAACTTTGAGATGATCCCATGATGCTTGGTAATCGAAGTTTGTTGTAGACAGTGCCCACTGTGGTAAGTGCTTTATTTCGTGTCTCTTGTGATGAAAGTCAGCATTCTGGCAGAATCTCCCAACCCCGCACCAGGCTGTCTTCACTGGGGCACCGTGGAGGGGGGCAGGTTGAGTTTCTTTCCCTGCCCCAAGCAGAGCTCCAGCAGCTGAAAACCTCCAGAACCCAGCCACAGCCAAGCTTAAGGTCACTCTTCACATGCTTAGGCGAGCCTCACCCATGAAGAAACTGACAGAGGAACCCAGGTATGTAGGACCCATGGCTGAGATCACCAAGCATGCTCGGATCGGGACTGGGCGCCCTCCGTCCAGATGCCCAGTTTTCCAGTAGCTTGGCAGTCACACCCACAAACTGCACCCCCCTCCCAGCCCCCATGTAATCTCATCAATGGTCAAGATCCAGAGACTACAAAATAAAGCTCCCAGAAGAGAATGACAAAGTATTTCCTGGACCTCTTATACTCGAGCCCACTGATGCACCTGAAGATGCACACGTGTGTTTGGTTTTAACACAGTTGCTTGTATTCTTGTATATATGTGCTTAAGTGGACCCAGAATGAAATACAACAACATTCATACACTTCCCTCTTATTGTGGTGGGAAGAAGCCCACTGGTGGGGTGGGTGTTTGAATATTATCTGTAATGAACTATTGTGAACTGTTACTATCACTGTCCTCCCGTTGTTCATTGATTTGCTCGAGTGGGCCCAGAAACGTCTCCATTGTGACAATTGTTACTGTGTTTGGCATATCGAATAAGTCACGGGTAGCTTGCCAGGCTTTGCCGTGCAGGTGAGATACTCTCAGTAGCTTGCCGGGCTCTCCAAGAGGGGCGGAGAAATCGAACCTGGGTCAGCCATGTGCAAGGCAAATACCCTACCTGCTTGTGAATGATCTGCTCTAAGAGGCTCTGGAAAGAGGTAGGCAGAGGACACCCATTTGTCACCCAGATGATCACTCTGTGATCCTTAACATTCAGAAGCTCCTTTACCAGACCCAGGATGTCAAATGCTCACACTTTGTGTCTTTTTCCTCCAGTGTTCTCTTAAATTATGTATGCACTAGGATATCAGGGACTAAAAATAGCTTAATAAGATGTTTGTAATGATATATTAGGTAACATTAATGTTGCAATACTCCAGTGTTTGTGAAAGTCTTTATGTCTTGAGGATCCCTTAACAATCTGGAATAAGAACCCAAAAAAGTAGCAATTTTCTCCATATTTGGGTTAAGATCCTCTGAGAACTTAAGAAACTAGCTATATTGTCCAGAATTAGTTCATAGTGAATCCAATACAAACTAAGGTTGGATTATTGCCATATTTGGTAGTGTTCATTTACTTTTACTGCCCATCTTCAAGCCCCCAATTTTATTCTAGCTTTTGTAAAATGTGGGTTCCAAATGTGTAAATGGACCAACCATAGTAGGTATTTATATCTTACTCCACAATAATAATACTTCAAGGATCAAAAACTCAGTGAGGTTCTCTTCCTCCCTTTTATCATTCAGGGACCATGATGGATAGGACCTCTGCCTTCTTCAACATCCGACTGTTTAAGTTGCCCTTAAGGTCAACTTCCATAGCCAATACAGCTGACATAGTATTTGGCCTACAGGTGCCATTCTTGTGCACCACAGTTGGGGAACTAACCGGCCATGAGGGACCAAGGCCCACTATTGGAGCTAATTTTCTCTGTCTCTCCTCTGTGAACAAAACATCCTTTGGTCCAATACTTGATTACAGTACTTCCTGGATGACTCCAATGCCAACATATAGTAGGCAGAAGTGTTTGGAGAACTATTCTTGGGTGATGATACTGTACTGTTCTTTGCTGTACTCTATGAAACTGGAGTCCTCTCCTGGCAGTAGGAACCAGCTCATGGTACTTTGACAGTTTCTAGTGCCATTTTATTTAAAACTTCAGCACATAGGCACACTGAGATATAAGCAGGAAGAGTAGAGGGTAGAATTTAGACAGAAACATCTGTGTGGTATTATGGAAGAGGATCATCTTTATCACAGTTCTAGAGAAAAAAATCAAAAGGAATTTTTAGAGCATTATTCTAATTTTCCACAGCCCTGTATTTCATTTCCATAAAAATAAAAGCACACCTCGGTTCATAAGGTGATATTTGACACTTAGAGACATTTCCATTTTAATAATCAACCAGCACCTTAAAGCCAAAAATTGATTCAACCAGTGGAAATCAGCTGTCAGCCATTCACCAGCAGCCTGCAGGGAGAGCTGAGGGACCTCTGTGCTGCTCTGAAGCTTCAAAGCAGGCATCTTCTGCCAAGACACAGAGTCAACCATGGCAGGCACTCCCTAGACATCTGAACACAAGGGGTGACAACCGTGAAGGACATAAGAACAAAGTACTGTTCAACCATGCACCAGCAAGGAGCATCCCCCCGCACTTCTAAAGCTATTTTAACAATTGCATGGGAAATCTGAAATTCACCTCTTGTATTCTGAAATGGGAAGAATAACCTAACCTCCAGAGTTAACATCAGCCAGGAAGAAAGGCATTCTGACTCCAATAATCTGCTGGAGAAGTCATTGTAGCTCTGAACTTTTCTATGTTTTCTGAAAAAGAAAGAAAGAAAGAAAGAAAGAAAGAAAGAAAGAAAGAGAGAGAGAGAGGTTGGTAGCAGAGGCTGGTCTGTGCAGTTAGGCAGTGGTGCTCTCCGTCTACTCTAACAGATCTCAGGGAACGCATCATCAGCATTATCAGAGATCCCATCAAACAAAAGACCCCTCCTAATCCCATGAGAGCATAGGCAAGGACACGATTTAACCCAGCTGTGACCAGCACGCCCCCTCCTGGCTGACAGGAGACATTGCTGCATTGCTGCTTTTTTTTTTTTTTTTTTTTTAAATTAGTGAAACAGTCTCACTCCACTCCCCACTCCTTCAGGACACTGTCCCAGACAACCCTCCTCCTTAGGATCATGCCCCCAAATCACCCCAATCCTGACTCCAGCCCCATCCTCACACTCTGCATATGCCTCCACCCCAGTCACCTCCCGCAGCTGTTAGTGAACCTGGCAATGGGCACCCCTGGGGCTGGACTCACATGTTAGACTTGACCTCCTAAATAAAGCTGAGGACTGGGGCCAGGTAGTTAGAGGGTTGAAGGTGCTTGCCTTTCACACAGCCAACCCCAGTTAGATCCCTGAACAGCACCAGGAAGGATCCCTGAGCACAGAATCAGGAGTAAACCCTGAGCATCCACATAGGTTAGATCACACACTCTCCCCTCTGCCTCACAGCCTGCTTGTACAGTGCACCTGCTGCACCACTGTACACAACAGCCCTTCGCCTACACACATGTCCTGAGCGTGCCATGTCATGACTCCCATCCTGTTATCTCTAGATCAGCTCACCTCCAGGCCTAGGACAAGCGGCTTCTCTCTCACCATGTCCCTCTCCCCAGCAATTCAAACTCAGTCCCATCACCAACTGATCACAGGGTCTGAAAAAGGCAATGCCGGCAACAGAATTTCCTTCCTGGCTTACTGGAAGAGTCCCAACCCCAAGCTGCCTTAACTGCAGGTGGGTTCACTTAGCTAAGTGCAGTTCCAGCCAGGGGAACCATCAGTCACCCGCTGCATTTCAGAGCTCCAGGGGCTCTGCGTGTGGAGCCAGAGAGAACCAGAGCACACTCACGGGGCCTTTAGCGCCATTCTCCTCCTCTCCTCCCCTCCAAACACAGACCCAGTCTGCTGCATGCCTGCCCTGGGTGAAGTGTGAGCACTGTCGGCTAATGACTCACACTGGTCTAAAGCTGCACATAGTGCAGACTTCCGAGGACCCCTCTCCTGCACCACAGCTGAGCTCTGGAAGCTCATCTTCCACCCCCATAGCTTCTTTAGCATCCTCGAGGTTTGGGGTCCCTCCCTCAGGTCCCCAAGCTTCCGGCCTCTCTGGAGGACCTTTTTCATCCCTTGTCTCCCGGCTGATTGCTGCATCAGCGTTCCTCCACTAGACTGTGGCTATCAGATGCAGCCTCTATTGTCCTGTCTGTGGTCACAGTCACCTCCCGGGATGGCCCTGTGTCAGTCTCTTAGGCTCCCGGGTGGGCATCCTTGTCTCCTGCCTGCAAAGTGGCTTCGGTGGCCCTTGAGGTCCTGCCCTTCCCAGGAAGCCCCTGACTTGGCCAGCCAGCATGTTAAGCGAGTCCCAGACTCAGAGGGTCTCTCTAGGGTCGGGACGGCTTTTCCTGCAGGTCCCGAGATAAAATAGCCATGACTCCTGCCTCCAAGCACCTTCCTTGTCCCTCCCACAAATCTTCCCGGAGTAAAACCCACTTCTGCGAGTATCTGCCTAAAGGGAGCAGGACAGAAAGGGGGGTCTGGAAGGCTCCTCTGACAGCAGCAGCACTACAGGAGCTCGGAACCAAGCACATGCTGCTGTTCCACTGTCAATCTCCTCCAGGAAGGCCTCCCTCTCCCAGCACTTGGAGTCTGAGTCCTCCAGGCCCATCTCCTGGTCCTCCTCCTAAGCACCCTCTTCCTGTGCCAAACAGGGGGCCCTTCAGGCACATCTCACACTGGGCACTGTGTCTCGGAACCTCAGGGTCTGCCCCGCCCCGCCTGATTTTGAGATCCATGAAAGACAGGACAGATGGCAGTGGCGGAGCGGAGCAGAATGTTGTCATTTCGGGAAGGAGTGGGCATCACTTACCAGGCTGGACGCAGTCACCTCACTGCAGGACACCCCCTTGGGACTAATCAGGAAGTGGTCCTGCTCTTTGCTGACTCTCAGCTAGGAGAAAGACACACGTATTCATTCAGTGGCCAGAAGAGGGCTCAGTTCCCAAGACATTTCTGCTTACAGTCTCTCTTGGCCTAAATCTATGGTACCCAAATCTTCCCCCCCCATCCTCTGACCCCAGAAGCCCTTGTCTCCACCCAACTCATAAGGACTTGGACTTTATAGAGAATGTGGGTAACAGTGCTGCCAGAGGAATCTTCCAGTCGAGGACAATACTAGAAGCTGGCTCCAGGAGGGCCTTATCCAGAGGTGTGCCCACTGGCCCAGCTTGTTTCTTTCTGGGGATCACGGAGGTTAGGAACCTAGGAAGAACTCCATGCATTTCGAGCAAAGACCACCACCCACGCCTTAGCCAAGAATCAGGATGTCTCTGGGTTTTGTGGGCGCCGCGTGCAGATGCTCTCCTCACCGTGACGTAGGTGTCGCTGAGCTGGGCCCAGCCATAGAGGTCCAGCAGGCGGTAGACGCTGCTGATCTTGCACCGCATGAGCCGCTCCCCTTTGGCCAGGTTCAAGGAGTCGGCTGTGTGGAGGTCGTTGATGGGTGTCATCATGGAGAAGTCTGGAGGGCAACAGGGAAGGGTGGCGTGAGGCAGTGTTTGGGGTCAAGCTCATCTGCTCCCCCATCCCTCCCTGGATTTAGTTCTCGCCCAGTTCTCACTAGCACTGCCACTGCACAAGAGACATGTCCCCTTCCTTCCCTGAATGGAACTAAACATTCTTTGACTCATCCCTGGGGAGAAAAATCTACAGAATGGAGAGTTGTACCTGATATAGTCCTCTGTTAATTCCAAGAAGAGTGAATGGTATGCTTTGGGTGAAATACCATGGCAAGACTCAAGACAGAATGAAGGGTCAACATCTGGACTATTACCAACAAAGGGAGAGTGTAAAAACACAAACAGGAATGAGAACTGGGCATTAGTTCATCCAGGGAAGAGTTGAAATCATAAAGAAATATTCTAAATGTTTCTAACAATTTTGAAGTGGATTGTTTTATGCAAGGTATCTGTCCAAAATCTACTCATAAAATATCAAAATAGTTTAAGACCCTAATGAAACCAAGAAAGAAAATGCTATAAAAATCATACAAGTGGAGCTGGAGCCATAGTACAGCAGGCAGGGAGTTTGACTTGCATGCCGCCAACCCGAATTCAATTTCCAGCATCCCATATGGTCCCCCGAGTGCAAAGCCAGGAGTAACCCCTGTGCATTGCCAGGTGTGGCCACAAAAGAAAAACAAAAACAAAAATCATGCAAGCTCTGGGTGCTGGATAATGATAAATAGAATCCAAAAAAATTTTCAAGGAAAGAGTCATTTCCTATTTTATTTAAACTCCATAGGACAAAAAAAATTAGCACCACTGAGATTCATCTCAATACTGAACACTTTCCCCAAAGTGAAGTTCTGACCAATCTTACTGTAATATGGATATGAAAGCCCTTAATAAAATTGCAGCATCTAGTCCTTAATCAAATCCAGAAGTATATTTTAACCTTTTAAATTTTGTTTTATTTTGGTTTGGGGCCTCACTAGCAATGCTCAGGGGTTACTCCTGGTGGTGTTTGGGTACCATATGGGATGCTGGGGATTGAAGTTGGGTTGGCTGTGTGCAAGGAAAGCCTCCTACATGCTTTACTATTGCTCCAGCCTCCAGAAGTGTATTTTTAAAATAATACATCAAGACCAGGAATAATTTATTTCAGGAATGAAAAAAGTTCTATATTCAAAATTCTATTAATATAATTTATCACACCAGTAGTTCCAGAGAAGAAAAATCAACTAATGACTAAAATGCACTTTTATAAAACTCAATATACTTTTCTGAAAAAGTTTATATTGAACTATAATAAAATATCTTTCCTCAATATGATAAAGAATATCACTTGTATCACTTGTCATCCCAATATGCATAAATTTGCTCGAGTCGGCACCAGTAACACCTCCATTTGTCTCTGTCACATGCTAGCATATCCCAATGGTGTATTGGGGGCTCTTTTAGGGTCAGGGGAATGAGACCCGTTATTGTTACTTTTTTTGGCATATCGAATATGTCATGGGTTGAAAAGATGTATTTTTCAGGCTCTGCCATTCAGGTGGGATACTCTCGGTAGCTTGCCTGACTCTGAGAGGAAGAAACTGCATCATTCTCTTCCGGGAGCTTTGTTTTACAGCCTCTGGATCTTGACCATTGATGAGATTACATGGAATAACTATCTAACTATCTCAAACTCGTGTGGTAAATAGAAATTACATTAAGTTCAGAACAAGACAGAATGATGAGCGCTATTAAACTCTCTGTTCTCAGAGTTCTAACAGATATAATGAGAAAACTGGAAAAATATATCAAAGGGTAAATGTTGGGATAAAGAAAGCAAAATGACTATATTTGCAGATAAAATGATCTTCCTATATATAAAACAAAAAATAATTAACTGAACATATATTAGAATAGAAGAATTCAATAAGGAGCTACTTTCTCTAGATTACAAATAGAACCAAGAAGAAAAACTGAAAGGAGAATCAATTCAAGTGACAAATACGCATATAATTTCCAAGATAAACTTAAGAAATGAATAGGGACTATATAAAAATAATCACTGAACTTTTCTAATGAATATTAAATAATTGTTAAATAGAAGACCTACCTCACTCCTGAACAAACTTAAATCCACTCATACAAGTTTTTTAAAACACCAACATGTGACAGACAATTTTGTATGTCAATAACATTATACTAGCATATAGCAGTGCATAAAGAAAACAGATTTCCTTTCTTCTATGGAACTTACGTTCTAATAAGAAATTAAATATATATATATCCTTAAATTGATCTATTCATTTAAGCAAATACCAACTGAAATCCCAAAAGGAGTTTTGTTTGTTTGTTTGTTTTTAAGTAGATGGGGAAATGACAAAACTAAAGTTATTTTAAAGAATGAACCTTTAGGTCTTTCATGTCTGAAGCACTGGGTTCAATCTAGGGACCATAAAAAATAAACAAAATCAAAAGAACAAACTTTTTCAAATAGTTGAGAAAGTTAGACAACTGAATAATTAAAGAACATTTGTCCCAAAGAATGATAAAAACTTGAGTAAGCGATAGCACAGTGGTAGGGCTTTCGCCTTACAACGTGGCCGACCTGAGTTCGATTCTCCACCCCTCCCGGAGAGCCTGGCAAGCTCCCCGTGATGTATCCGATATGCCAGACACAGTAACAGCAAAGTCTCCAATGGAGACGTTACTGGGCCCGCTCGAGCAAATCGACGAACAACGGGAGGGCCTTTACCTTTACCTTTACCTTTTTAATTTCATCTTGGGTTTTGATCCTCTGAAGCCAGGTTCCTCAGAGCCTGCCTCCCCGAGAGCGGTAGCGTATTTCACCACGTAATCACCACAGATTTCAGTATCAAATTTGTTGTGCTTTGCAAAAGAAAAATAAAGTGGGGATTTTGCAGCCATCGTGAGGTTCTTTGGTAAAAGGTTAGAAACGACTGAGAAAATTAAATAAGTAAAGGGCCAGAGGCATAGTACCCTGGGTAAGGCATTTGCCTTCAAGTGGCCCACCAGGGTCCTTCTACCCCTGGCACCTCATAGGGTCCCCCGGAGCCCCACCAGGAGTGAGCCCTAAGCAGAGCCAGGAATGGGCCCTGAACAGTGCCAGATGTAGCTCAGAAGCAAATAAGAAAATTTTAAAAGGGCGAGACTCTGTGTGAGACACAGTGATGATCATGTAGTGAAATACCGTAGTACAGCAGCACCCACTTCCCCAGAGGGATCCCCCTCCACCACACACACACACACAGATACACCCCGAGTGCCTTAGACCCTTCTGGGGCACATTCTCCATGCAGGCTGAGATGGCTTTGAGGGGGACCAGGCCCAACCCGCGCTCACAGCTCACACCAACACGGCCCATTGCCATGTCTGCTTCTCAGAGCAAATTTCAGGGAAAGCTGAGAGGTCCCAGTAAAATCCACCGCTGTGTTGTACAACCAGGGTTTGAGTCCCAGGACTCTCTAGGGTCCCCTGAGCCTGACCTGGAGTGATCTCTGAGTGCCAGGAGTGCCCCCCCTAAAAACAAAGAAATTGAGCAAAAACTTGGGTGTCTTGTTGGCATTTGGCATAAATATGATGCCAAGACACTCTGATTGCGTGTGGACGATAGTGCCTGAGTAAGGCCAGCTCTTGCCTGGTTGTTTTTTTTTTTTTTTTTTGCTTTTGCTTTTTGGGTCATGCCCTGGGGATGCTCAAGGGTTTTTCCTGGCTCTGCACTCAGGGATCACTCCTGGCAGTGCTTGGGGACCCTGTGGGATGCTGGGGATCAAACCCGGATCCGCCACATGCAAAGCAAACACCCTCCTCACTGTACTATTGCTCCGACCCCTCCTGGAGAGGCGAGATCCCCCAGCCGCCCCCCCCCACACCCCAGTGGTTCATCCTGGCTGTCTTAATGGGGTGCTGTCATTTCCCTTAGCTGTCGCAGAAGCCAATCCTGGCCTGTCCACTGGCTGCCCTGAGGTCCCACATACCCACAAAGCCAGCTTTGGTGGCTGATGCCTTATTTTATTTTTTTTCTGTATTTCTGGTATTTTTTTTTTTCAAACCATCTCACTGTCTAGAAGGCCTGAGAGATTGTACAGTGGGAGGGCACTCACCTTACACATGGCTTGATGAGGGTTCGATCCCCTGAACACTGCATCCCCTGAGCACTGCCTGGAGTGATTCCTGAGCACAGAGCCTTGAGCACCGCCAGGTATGGCTTGAACAAAGCAATGTTTTTTTTTTTTTTAAAGAAAGAAGTCTTACTGTAAGGAGATGAATTCCTGGATATGGTGAGTCCCACCCACCAAGCCAGGGTGTGTACGTGGGAGGCGAGGGGGATTCCCCTGCCCAGGGAGATGTTTTCCAGATGTCTTGGAGGACTGTATTATATCCCAGGAGCAGGACCTGACAGTTTCAGCTTCTAGAAAAGTTCTCTGGGTCAGTGTCAAGTACCACCAAGATTCTGTAGGCATTGGTACCAGGTACAAGCCACCCGGTACCTCTTTCCACAAAATGTGCTTGCTTACTGGGTCGGAACTATTTCCTCTGGGCCCTGGTCCATTGGAGCAAGGATGACTCATGTTCCCCAGGTGATGAGGGGTATTGGCCTTGCCCTCCTCCCCATATCCACCCTGTCTTCTGCTTTCCAGGGTGAAAGTTTGGGGTTCAGTGACCTTTGGAGGCATCGCGATGGCCCCCCAACCCCTGGCCTCTACAAAGAGGTTGCAGGGTTCGTGGGGAGGAGAGGGGAAAGTCTGATTTTTTTTCCTCTCTAGATGGTGCGTCTTGAAAGACGTGCCCTTTTTCTGGAACAAACCTTCCAGAATGTTCTTCTGAATATGGACTAGCACCCAAGATGAGGTTGGGGACTGGGAATGGACGTTTGTTCGTGGAGACACAGGAGAAAGTGGGGTAAACTTTCAGCATGGAAGAGAAATGCTTTCATGGGGAGGGGCAAGGGAAACTGGGTGTCACAGCCCAAGGACGTTTTAAGGTCGCTGCAAAATTCTCAGGCCAGTCAAAGTTTGGAAGCTAAATCTGGGTAGAGGCCCTCGGGAATTCTTGTTTAAAACCGGCTCTTACATGTGGGACTCTTGGTCCCCCTTGAGAGGAAAGGGAGAGCACCCCCAAAAGCGAGTGTGCTGGTGTGCACCCATTGAATAGTGATCTTGTCTGTGGGGGGTGCCTGGAGGCTGCGTGATCAGCAGGTCACTCCCTTCTGCCCTTGACAGTCATGCAGAATCCACTACGGGACTCGACGCCCTTCATGGGTGCAGTTATGCTGAGGATGACTTTTAACTGTTTCCCTCCAGGAGCTGCGCTGTGTCATAAAGAATCTGCCTTTCTCTCTCGTGCTATTGAAATCACTCTGCATGTCAACTATTTTTTGGACTATTGAAATCACTCTGCATGTCAATTAGGGGATAATGACCCGTTTATATTAAAATTCTGAATAAACTCTCTGAGAATACTCTTCAATTTTTATTTGTGTGTGTGTGTGTCCACAGTGGATGGTGGGGGATTACCACAGGAGTGGGTGGGTGGGAAGGAAATAAGGAGCTCCCTTTCTGGGGGCTGGAGCAATAGCACAGTGGGTAGGACATTTGCCTTGCACATGGTGACCTGGTTTGATTCCCAGCATCCCATATGGTCCCCCGAACACCACCAGGAGTAATTCCTGAGTGCAGAGCCAGGAGGAACCCCTGTGCATCACGGGGTGTGACCCAAAAAGCAAAA
>JAOXYA010056707.1:0-12015 GCA_028565675.1 Sorex palustris | reverse complement strand
CAACAAAGTCTCCAATGGAGATGTTACTGGGCCCGCTCGAGCAAATCGACGATCAACGGGAGGGCCTTTACCTTTTTTACCTTTATTTTGGTTCGGGTTTGGCTGGGGGCCATTCCTGGTGATGCTCAAGGCTTACTCCTAACTTTGCACCCAAAGAAAGGATCACTCCTGGCAAAGCTTGGGGAATCACAGGGAGTCCCAGGAACCGAACCTCGGTTGGCCTCACGCAAGGCAAGCACCTTACCACTTTACAACCTCTCCAACCCTAGAAATGAATTGTCAAATGCCATTCCAAAATCCCGTGAGACTTACTCTACTGTCTCCATGCTAAAGAAGATCACTCCAGGTGGGAAGAAGAAAACCAGAAATGCTCATTTTCTAGTTTGTTTCTCTGTCCGTTAACAATGTCACCTTTCCTGAGAAATGATATCCTGCTTCGGTCACCTTTTGACTCTGGGCCTATGACTTTGCAAAGGCGTGGGATTGTCTCTAGTCCCACCTTTCCCCCAGTCCATCCTATGCTTCAGTTTCCAGAACTTCTCAGGGGCCCTAGCTGAGGTGACTCTTCATTCCTCACTCAGGGGTGACAGTCAGGGTTTAGGCAATTGCTGGCCATAAGCGTTTTCCCCTCTCTCACCCCTTTCGTCTCCCTGCCCCACTGGGATTAATGCTGAGTTGACTAGGGCACATACTCACAAGGCCATGATCAGAACTGTCCAGCACTCAATCTGATTCCCTCCTGAGTCCCTCCTCTGGACAACTGTGAAGCGCAATTCAGAAGAACAAGAGATCATCACCATCCAGGCATGCCAGGTTACTTCTCACAGCTGTTCATTCAATATGAGTAGGATCATCTGCAATTTGTTTACAACCTAGGCCATCAAACTTACTTGGTCTACCCTCCCTCATTTCATAAAAAAAGACAAAATTCACCCCATGGAACCCTACTCTTTTTAGAGAACGAAAAAGAAAGTACATCCTGAATGCACCCCAAGGTTAATATCAGCACCCTGGGGGCAGCGTCCTCCACTTGGTAAGGGCTGTTCTAGAATCTCATCTTTCTGCCTTGAGGGCAGCATAGTATGCCAGGTTCTTGTGACAGTGGGTACCTGACAACAGAACACCTGAACTTCCTCTTCATCACTGCCACATTCATCTTTGCTCCTTATCATCAGAAAACTGTAGAACAATCAGACTTTGGTCTCCTGCCATTATTCATGCAGCCTCTCCTTCAGCAGGCAGGTTCCAGTGCCACCCAGCCCCTGGTCGCTCTTTCAAGCCCTGCATGCCCTTGGAAACACACCAACCTGGCTGCCAGTGGCAGAACAGATGGACATCATCACTTCCAATTTATTTATTTATTTATTCATTTTGGTTTGGGGTCCACACCTGGTGGTTACTCCTGGCTCTGCATGCAGGAATCACTCCTGGCAGTGTTGGGGGACCATGTGGAATGCCGGGGATCAAACCTGAGTCCACCACGTGCAAGGCAAACACCCTGCTTGCTGTACCATTACTCTGGCCCCTCATCTCCAATTTAAAGAGACTAAATTGCCTGCTCAAGGTCAGACAGCTAAAGAAAGATGACACCAGGAATGAGAAGCCAGGGTGCTCGAGGACCAAGTCTCTCGGGAATAAGTACTGCTCATGGCACTCACTGCACGGGGCTAGCCATCAAACAGCAAACAGATGCCCCAACCCCCAGCTGCCCCAGCTACTCCCTGCCCCACCCACATTCCAGGTCACCCCAGAATCCCCCCCTTCACAGGCTCTAGTACTAGGCCTTGGAGCAGGAATTTCTTCCTCCTCCCTGTGCATCCACACATAACAAACTTAGCAAAAAAATGAAGCCGACCTTTCTGGACTGCTGCCTGCAGTCGTGTCTAAGGAGACATGGGACAGTCAGAGAGGTCTGAAGGGACAGGGCATTAGGCCACGGCACACTACCCCCTCCACCCAGCTCACACACCTCCTTGAAGGACACTCCACCAAACCCCCTTGCACAGAAGCCCTGGCCCCAGGAAAGGCCACCGCAGAAGTGACCAGTGCTGACAGAGCCAGAGAGCAGACTCTCTCCCTCAGGGCGGCTGTGCCTGGTGAAAACTGGGTCAGCGCTGGGCAGTCATTCATTTAATCCGAACTCCCCCTCTCATTCAGCTTTTAGTCTTCAGAGCTCTCAGCCGAGGACGTGCTATTTCCTCTACAAAACAAACAAAATAAATTACGCCTGTGCTTTTTGATCTCGGGGCTTTTGAGCGACTGATGGGCTGAACAGAGACAAGCTGCTGCCCTCCTACCATCACTCAAATACACACACACACACACACACACACACACACCTCACAGAGCATGGCCCAGGGGGAACTGGACACACGAACACCCACTATGGCAGAACGTGCTGGCCAGTGTGGCATGGTCAGCTGGGGGAAAGCAGGACTGTAAAGTGGACGGTCTCATCTGCTTTGGCCAAAGGGGCCAGGTCTGTGTGTCTGGTTCCTTATTTCCAAACAGGAAATTGCTTCCTTCTGAAAAATGCTTTCTCCCTAGAATTTGGTAGGCTCACCCTTCACATCGCCAATGGACCTCCGCCATCAGGCCTTCCCTGACTCAACCCTCACCATCCCATGGCACCGCACTGCTCCTAATCACCAACAGAAACATGATTGTGTATCTGTTGCTTCACTCTCCCGGCCTCTGGGTAGTCTTGGTCAGACCATGTGTCCAGTGGCCGTGAAGGACTGGCTTAACGAAGGAGACGGTAGAACAATGGCCGGGCTCTGTGTCCAGCACCAGCACTGCCAGCGCGGGGTACCGGATTGGTGCCTAGGCCGGGAACAGGATGCGTGGCATGGCTGCGGGTCTGCAGAGACATGCAGGAGGGTCTGTTGGGTCAGGCAAGCTGCCCGGGTTGGCACACAGCGTGGTCTCAGGGGCAGCGAGCAGAGAGAGCACTGTCTGAACAGGTTCGCTCAAATAAGAAGCACTCTATTTTTTTTCAGTTTGAGGAATCACATCAGGCATTGGTGGGGTTATTCCTGGCTCTTCTCTCAGGAATTATCTGTGGTGGGGCTCAAAGTACATGATGGGATCCTGGGGATTGAACCCAGGTCAGCTTCATGCCAGCCGAGAGCCCTCCCCACCGTGCTCTCTTCCCAACGCCAAGGACAGCAATCTCTGAGCAGAAAGAAGCCGAAATCAAGATTCTCTGCGTCTGCGAGTGCTTCGCTGTGCCCTCAGATGACCCAGGCCGACCAGGAGAGAGAGAGAGAGAACTATTATTGATATTACAGATCTTTCGGTGAGCACAGAGTGACTTGGAGAAGGGCGAGCGAGGATTCTGGGCACATCAGCGTTATGGCACTGGCCTTGTACACAGCCCAGTGCAGGTCAATCCCCAGCACAGTACACAGCGTCCCCTGAGCACTGCTAGTGACCCATGAGCCCAGAGCCAGTGACTCAGCCCTCCACCCACAAATCAGTCAATAAAGATAGATCAACTATTCTTTCATGGAGAAGCAGGGGCAAGAAGCTCCTTTAGCCCCCAGCATAAGAACACCTCCCCCCAAAGCTCTCTGCCCATCTGCCCATCTGTCCTCAGCCCCCCCCCCCAACCCCAGTGCACACACACACTACATGCCCATGCCCCTGCCTTTCCATGGGACAGCAGGAAGCCAGGAAGGAGAGTGGCAGAGGGAGGAGGGGAAAGACTGTGCCACCACCCCCAGGGGGGTTCTGCCACCACTCTCTGAGGAGGGCTGTTCTGGCTTCCAGAGGTCCAGGTGCCTGCTGGGCACTGGCCTTCACTGGGGCTCCAACACCATGGATGTGGCTGCTCCTGCAAATTTGAGGTGACCTTCCCGTCTCCTGCCTGCCTTGTGACAGCTCGCACCCTGAGAAAGGCCTTCCTCCTCTCACGGGCAAGAGGTGGATTTTCCGAGTGACCCCTGTCAGTGCCAGTGCAACTGGAGCTCCCCAGCTGAAGGAGGCAGAGTCAGGACTAGAGCGGCTGGTGTGGGACATGGGTCGAGCTCCAACTCTGGCCTGCACCCCTGGCCAGGCTCCCCCTGACGCGGGCCGAGACGGGGACTTCAGCACAAATTGAGTCACGTGGACACAGAGAATACAGTTTTAACCTGAAACGTGGCGATTGCAGAGGGCCTTGAATGAAGAAGTGAGTGGCAGTTCCGGAGAGAACCAGTGAGGGTGCAGGGAAGGCTTCACAGCCCGATGAGTTAACAGTCAGGACACCGAGGCAAACAGACCCAAGAGGCAGGACAGAACTGGCTGGCTTCACAGGGCCACCAGCCCCATCTGCCACTGTACACACACACGACTTCAAATGCCATCCATCCGGGAGACAGCTCAGCACGCTGGTATGCTCGGCAGGCAGAAGGCCCAGGTCTGGGGGCTGCTCCCTTCCCAGACCCTCCAGGAATGACTAAGCACTGAGCCAGGAGTACCCCTGATCCCCGCCAGAGATGGCCCCCAAACAAACAAAAAATCCAAATTTGATGTCACTAGTCACATTTCAGAGCTTTTGCCACAAGTGATCAGTGGCAGCCACTTGGGACGGCACCAATGTAGGTAGCATATTTCCATTATCACGGAAAGTCCTGAGACAGACATGCCTCCCAGTAGGCTGTCAGAGGGGCCAGGATCTGGAGTGCTTATACTTCCTAGGGGGCTGGGGCTGGGACCATGGGCACCTCCAGCTATTCTGGCCACAGGACTACAGGAAGCCAGAGTGTGGGGGGTGGCAAAAATGGAGAGGACGGGGACAGGGTAGGGCGCGACAGCCTCTGTGATAACCGTGCATGCCCTCCACACACAGCAGCTGACAAGCTCATCTGACTGCAACCAGCATCTGACAGCACCTTCCCCAGAGGACGGTGGCCCCAGAGCACTGATGAGGAGCCTCTGTCCCTGGACAACACACCAAGAGGGATGGATGGCCCAGGCCTTGCATGCAGGATGGCTCCACCTGGCTCCCCTGCACCCCACCACCCTGCAACAGAGGCTGAGGGGGGCTGGACCCCACCTATGACCCCTCACCTTGCGGGACATGAGGGGACAGCACTGCCTGAGCAGACACACCTAGCCACGTCACCCAACTGAGGGGCAGAGCCTCCCCTTCTGAAGCCCAGCATCAGCATCCTGGGGAGAGACTGACCTCAGGGTAGCCGGGGACAGGGGGACTCAGCAGAGCCTGGTGGAGAGCACGTCTCAGCGGCACGCTCCCAAACTTCAGTAACTGATGGAGCACGCGCTAAAAATACAAACTGGGTTAGCACTCAGGGTGGTTTATTGCTCCGAGAGAGAGTTAATTCCAGCATCCGAATCTCTGTGGACCCGAGACTGTCAGCTCGGAGCAGCAGGATTGTAAACCACGGGGTCTCACAGAACACAGCGGGGCCTGCCGGGGGCTTCAGCACGAAGCCAGATGCAGCCACGGAGAAAGGGCCTGGGAGGCTCTGGGGAGGCCCACCAGCCCCGCACAACATGAGGGAGAGAGAGCCTGGGAAAGGGCGGAGGCCACAGCTCCGTGAGGAGGCAGGAGAGTGCACACACACACGCACACGCACACACACACACACACATGCACACACATACGCATGCACATGCACACTCACACACAGGCACAGACATGCACAAACTCACATGCACATGCACACATGCATGCACACTCATGCACATACACACGCACACACACACATTCACACAAATGCATGCCCACACGCACGTACACACTCTCACACATGCACATGCACATACACAAATACACACATGCATGCACATGTATGCACATAAGCACACACACATGCACTCTCAAACACACGTGCACACAAACACACCAGCGCTTTGGAAGTCCCCTGCTACTCAGGTGAGGTTCTCAAACCTGCAACTGTGTTTGACAATTGTCAACCCCAGGCCATTGTCAAAAACGCATCATATGCCTCAAGCTGCAGGCTCCTGAGGTCCTTAGGAGATGTCGGTGCACTTTAATGCTCGAGAAGCATCAGATTGGGCATCAAACCCCTGAAAATGGGCACAGTTGTGGTCATCAGATTGCTGTGTGATATTGTGGAAGTGACTTGACTTCTCTGGACATGGAAGTTTCCTCATCTGAGCCGTCCTTGACCTGGACTCCTGCGGGTTCTGGTCAGCTCCCCTGCCTACGAGCACTGAGACAACATTTGTACAGAAATGATTCCTTCCTGCCAGGCTGCTGCTCCCCCTGAGCATCCCTGGGATACAGAGCAGAAGGCAGGGAGCTGACCCATGAAGGACAGACTGCAGAGGCTGGGAGGACAGCCTCCTGACTCACTCCGAACCTACCGGCTCTCCATTCTGAGAAGAAGCAAGACCCAGCCCTTGCTGACGGAGACACGGCAGATCTGAGCCACCAGGAGCCAGAGCGGCATGCAGAGAGCCCAGGCCTGGCAATTCGTGGGCAACTGCTGAAACGAGGCTTTCAAGGCTCAGAGAGGTTGAGTGAGTGGGCAAAGTCACACCGTCAGTAAGAGGGCCAGAGAGATGAGCCGGTTCCTTTTCCGTCTTCTAAGCTACACTCATTGGGAACGCAGAGAAGCGTGTTCTTGGCAGCGAGCCCAGACTGGTGCACAGACAGGAAGGGGAAATCGCTTGGCCCGTGGTCTGAGGAGACAGATCTACCGCTGGCGCGAATGACACCAGGAGGCTTACGCGGAGGGGTCTGGACTCATGGCTGGTCTCGGTCTCATCCAATTCATCACTTCCTTCCACGACTAGCTCTGGCGGCTGAGGCACCCGCACACCTGTCTTCCAACAGGACTGTACTTGCCCGAGCCTGCCAGAATGGGGTACAAGCAGAGGGAAACGGCACGCATTCTCAGCCCCAAACAGGCAGAACACCCCGCGGGCCCTGCACGAGCACACACGGGCTTCCCGCTCTGAGGCCTGGGTCCTGCTGGCCTGTTCTGAGAGCAAACATGGGCTCTTACAATGACCACAGTAGCAAGGAGACCTCCGCAGAAGCTGGGCAATGTGCCCACCACTGGTTTCCAAGAACGCTGAGAGCAAACGCCTTGGCCTTTCCAGGATCTGAGAAGGGCTCTTAAGCCTGGAGATTCAGCTAAGTGCCAAGCTGACAGGACCCAGGGGGCACCAGGCAGTCTGCAGGCTCCAAGGGCATTTTAGCGCAAGTGGAAAGAAAAGGCTCATTGGCCGCATCCTCCCTGTTTGCTCCAGAAGCTCCTCCTGCCCCTGGCGGCCTTGGCCTTCCACCAGAGGCGAGGGAACATGACGGTGGCATGGGAAGGCCCAGAAAGGGGATGGGTTTGAGGAGTCTGTTTGGATCTGGATTCCGCTACGTACTAACTGTGCCCACCTTGGCTGATCCACTCTCACACACCAAACCTTTGCTCTCTCTGCAGGAACATGGGGACTATACTGGTGCCCACTTCTAAGAGCTTTGGGAGGATTAGGTAAGATACATGGCTGGAGCAATAGCACAGCGGGTAGGGCAATTGTCTTGCAAACGGCCAACATGGCCAACCCAAGTTTGATTCCTCCGCCCCTCTCGGAGAGCCCGGCAAGCTACCGAGACTATCTCACCACTACGGCAAAGCCTGGCAAGCTGCCCGTGACGGACGCATTCAATATGCCAAACACAGAAACAATTGTCACAATGGAGACGTTACTGGGCCTGCTTGAGCAAATCAATGAACAATGGGAGGACAATGACAGTGACAGGTAAGATATGCAAAACACTATGTTGGCACCGAGCAAAGAGCAGGCCTTGAATGAGAGTTGGGTCCCTGCTCCAACGTCAAACAAAACCCAAAGAAGCAAAACCCGCTGAGGGGTAGGCCCCTCCTTCAGATGTTCTCTACCCTCATGAAGATGCCTGGGTCTATCTTCTGCCCAAGGGCATCCCGTGGCACAGCCACAGTGGGTGCTCCCCACTTCAGACTCTTGGAATAGGGAGCTGACACGCAGTCCCAGGGCATGCAGGTGTCCAGGGCAGGTGTCCAGGGGATGCTGTGCATTCTGCCTGGTCAGGGGCCAGACCAGCCTACAATGTGCTCCTGAAACTGGTGCGCTGGAAGAGGGGAGTCCAGCAAAAGCCCCCCAGGTAAGAGCCAGGGTCCCTCCAGGCAGTCTAAGGAGAGGCAGATGCAAGCAGGCATGGGTGTGGGGCATGCCCATGAGGCCACGGGCTACACTCTGTCCTCTGGGAGCTGGTTGCCCTGGGCCTGCTGCCTGCTTCCTTGGTGGGCCCTCCAACCACACAGTAAGCCACCCAGAGAGGAGAGAGACTAGAGATACTGTTTCCCTAGCACAGACTGCAGTGAGAAAGTCCAGGTCTGAGGCCAGAGGATTAGCAACGGGGTTAAGGCACCTTGCATGTGGCTGACCCCCTGCACTCTATATGATCTTCCAAGCCCACCATGAAAGATCCTCGAGTTCAAGAGCCAGGAGGGGAGCCTTGAGGAATTACAGGTGTGCCTCCACCCCATCCCACCCCCTCCCCCCAAAAAAGAAAAAAAATTCCAGGTGTGGGTCACCTGCTGGTCAGAGAGAGAAAGCTCACCCAGGCACAGAGCCACAGGCCTGCCTTCTGCCCCCCACCACGTGGAACTCAGGACACACAAGGTGCAGGACACAGCAGATCTGGGTCCTGAGAGACAGCGCAAGAGGCGGGTGCTCGGGCTCCGCACACAGCACGTGCTCGCAGGCAGGGAGCAGGGCAGTGGTCGTCATCTTCAGAGGGAAGCTGTAAGCAACGGCTGATGATGGACACAACCTCAGGAAGAGGAGCTCTGGCACGCGGGTTCGGGCAGACAGGAGGAGCAGGGGGACAGGTGTGGCCCCATCCACATGAACAAGACTGAAAGGTCAGTGGGGGCAGAAGGAGCAAGACTCCGGGGGAAGGTACAGAAAGGGAAGGAAGAGGAGAGGAGTTAAAGGGGAAAGAAGGCAACTAGTAGACTATAGACCAAACATGATTGCCACTCAATGCCTCTTTTGCAAACCACAACACCCAAAAGGAGAGAGAGAACAGAAGGGAATGACCTGCCACAGAGGCAGGGTGAGATGGGGGGGATGGGGTGGGAGGGATACTGGGATCCGTGGTGGTGGGAAATGGGCACTGGTGGAGGGATGGCTATTTGATCATTGTATAATTGAAGCACAAAAGTTTATAAGTCTAGAACTGTACCTCATGGTGTCTCACTAATAAAAATTTTAAAAAATGTTTTTGATTTCTAGAATTTTGTTAGATTATCTATAAGGATTTTTTTAAACCTCCTATTTCCCACTTCTGCGGTGAGTGCATACATATTCTCCACATTGCATCTCTATTTTGACCAGTATTATCATTTTTCAGATGTACCTATAGAAAAGTTATTGATTGATGTTGTCCCTAAAGGCACTTTCTTTAATAGAGGGTGAGAAGAAAGATTAATTTTCAAAATCTTTAGATGCCAGAGTAGAAACTGAAAGTAGTATATTTTTGTGTCATGAGTATATTTGTGTTTTTTAGGTGTTTTTGCTCTTTTGCTTTTTAGGCCATACATGGCTTTGGCAAGCACTTTTCACTCAGTGCCTCATGGATCACTCCTGGTCAGGTTTGAGGGGGCATTTGTAGCACTGAGGATTGAACTTTTGTCGGCTGCCTGCAAGGAAAGCTTCCACCCCTCTGTACAATTTCTCTGGCCTGAGGTTTGTATTATTTAAAGTTTACATGCACTTTGACAAAAATGCAAGCAATATTGTTAAATGCAGGTGCATTAAAAAATAATGTATATCCTACAATTTTTAACATAGTATTTTATATTTATTGATGAGTTACATTGATTAGTATTTCTTCTATGTCCTTAATTTTTGTCTCCTATCTCTATTACTTAATTTTCTCTTTTCTGTTGGAAAATTCAAAGTCTGCCTCTCACTGGTGCAAATTATACAGTTGGGTTTCCCATATTTGGGATACTTTCAGGGATAAGCACATCTGGAATGCAATAGGTAAGCTTTGCCCGTGGGAAAACACCTTCATGACATGGACATTCCCCATCAGGTCCCCATAGGTCATTCTGTTACTACGAAAGGTGAGTAAATATCTTCGAATAGAATACTTGATAGTTTTTCCCTAGTGATTTATTTGTAATGGTGCCAGGGATTTAATTCAGGGCCTCACGCATGAGAGGCATGTGGAGTCAACTGCAGTGTCTTAACTTATTCTGATGCCTTCCTATTAGATGCATAAAAAAATACTGTGAAGGGGTTGGAGTAATAGCATAGCGGGTAGGGCGTTTGCCTTGCATGTGGCCGACCTGAGTTCAATTCCCAGCATCCCATATGGTCCCCTGAGCACCACAAGGAGTAATTCCTGAGTGCAGAGCCAGAAATAACCCCTGTGCATTGCTGGGTGTGACCCAAAAAGAAAAAAAAATACTGTGGAGTGTTTCTTTTCACCTTTTTAAACAGTTTCTCCTTTACATTAATTCCTCATTATATCTGTGATTTCCTCCCTTTATTATCTTTTCAATATGGTATGATCAAACTCCTTCGCCGCTCTCTGAGAGCCTGGCAAGCTACCGAGAGTATCTCGCCCGCACAGCAAAGCCTGGCAAGCTACCTGTGACGTATTCGATATGCCGAACACAGTAACAACAAAAGTCTCATGATGGAGATGTTACTGGGCCTGCTCGAGAAAATCGATGAACAACGGGAGGATAGTGACAGTGACAATGATGATCAAACTCATTTCTGTTAATATTTGCCACGTTTACTTTTTCCTATCTGACTGTTCAGGGTTTTTTTTTTCTTTTTCTTTTTTAACTCCTCATCTCATGACAACTCATACCTAACAGATTTGACTATGCTGGGTTTTTTAGTGAGGAAATTACAACTGAACTAGGTATAACTACAGTTACCCTGGCCTATTTTAGGGAATCAATACTGAGTCTACCACATCTCTTAAGGTACCTTGAGCATCACCAAGAGTTAACTCCTGAGAGTAGAGCTAGGAGTAACCCCTCAGTATCACTGGCTGTGGACTCCTCCAAAAAAAAAATCTCTGTGGGTCATCTAATTTAATTTGATCCACCCTGCCCATATGTTTTTAACTTTTGTTTTCACATTAGTTTTGGACATTTTCCTCTACAAGTTACTAAGTATGTTTTTTCCCTTACAGTTAACTTTTGAATGCTCTCTTGCTCCTTCTGATTCGTTCTGTGTTTGCTTTATTGTACTATCTTCTGTAAATAAATAATATTTTAGTTTTGTTTGGGGACTACACAGGAAGTGGTAAGGTGTACCTCGCTGTGCACTTAGGGACCACTCCTGGAGGTACCGGTGGTAAGGATGACCAACACCAGATGTGCAGGAGCTCAAGCCTGGGGATGGAGATCAAGCCTGGGGATGGCCCACCTATCAAAGACTTGTTTGCTACTAGTATGGTTTCTTTCATTTATTTCCCACTAAATAAATTAGTGTGATCTAAGTTACTCTGGGTTTCTCATTTCAGGCATCGAACTTATTCATAATTTTGGATATATTGAACTACATTTTGATGTCCTGTGCACCAGTAAAAATGATAGTGGTGTTTCTTGAGGCTATGATCCTCTTGCACCACTCATTCCCAGCTGCTCTAATTGCAAGATCTAAGGGCTGAGGCATCTTGACTAATCACACAGAAAGGCCTGGGTTCTTTTCATGCTAAAAGATACACGGGCAAATCTAGTTCCTCAAAATCAAAATTCCTGAACTCCTGAAATTCTTTTTTTCAAGTGTCATGTCAAGGTTTTTCACTTTCTATGACGTTCTTAGAGTCTCTGCAAATCTGTGTATTTGACTTATGTTGTGATATTATAATTCCGCAGTTCAACTTTGATTTGTAGTGAGATTGGCCCTGTGGCACGAACAGATGGGTGAATTCTTTAGATCCCTGAATCCTTTAGATTTCTCACACACATGCTTTTTAAAAAAATTTTTTATTAGTGAAACACCATGAGATACAGTTGTAGACATACAAAT
>JAOXYA010056686.1:0-12016 GCA_028565675.1 Sorex palustris | reverse complement strand
GGAGAGAGAGAGAGAGAGAGAGAGAGAGAGAGAGAGAGAGAGACAGAGAGAGAGAGAGAGAGAGTTGAGGGCCAGGAGGCCTCCTGAGAGCCTTTTAATCCTAAAAGCCTAGCAGTAGCTTACATACATCCGATGCAACTTAATGATTAAAAATACTTTCTTCCTGCCAGTGCAGTGTAAGTTTTAATTAATTCCCTGGGCTCAGCCAGGTCTCTGTTTCCCTAAGGCCTGGTCCCCTGTTTGCAGCCCTGGCCCCCACTCCTGCCACCCCCACCTCTGCGCCTCTGCAACTAATTACCTGCTCCTAATGAGGACATCCTGCCAGCACAGCAGTGATCACAGCCACAATAACTCCACAATTATTATTGTCCCTCAACACTTAGAAAAGATGAAAAAGTTTGCAACCAAACAATGAATAAAGCACTTCAGCGATTTTCTTTGATTAGCTCCTTTGATTCTCACATGAACCCTAGAGATAAGCCGGGAGGTTATTACTGCCCTGTTTCAGCAATGGAAAGGAAAATGAAGGGGGGCTGCCTGCTCACTTGGCCAATCAGACTAGACATGGGATTTGAAATCTAGAAGTCTAACCTCTGATCCCAGGACAGCACACTCCCTAGGTCCCTCCCCACCCTGACCATCTTGAGCTCCTCTTCTGCCAATTGTTGCCTCATCTGTCACTTATGCTCTGGAAACCCAGCTTATATTATACAGTATCCCAGGAACAGATGACCTTCTGTAAGAGTCCCCCAACTATCTCAATGCCGTCCCCTCATCTAGCCTGAAGGCTCCTGAAGCAAGAGCAATTAAATAAATAGATAGATAGATTTTTATATTGGCAAGTGTACCCTTGGGACTGCAGCAGTAGGTAGTACAGCAAGTAGGGCACTTGCCTTGCATGCAGCCAACCTGGGTTAAATTCCTGGCATCCCACATGGTCTCCTGAGCAGCACCAGGAGTGATCACTGAGTGGGTGCACAGCCAGGAGTAACCCTGAGCTCTGCTGGGTGTGACTCAAACACCAAGGGGGAAAAAAGGTACCCTAGAAGGAGGTCTTTGATCCCTGCCCCATTCTCACCAGGCCTCCATAACATCAACAACTGCACCATTAGCGGCTTCCTTCCTCCATCCTAGTGCTAAACAGACTTGCTGCTTGTATTTGTGTATTCGGTGTCTTATTTCATATTGCACAGCATAGACATCTTACCAAGACACATCAACACCACAAGATGGCAAAAAGTAAATGGACATAGAAGGCTGAGAAGACAGCTCCAAGCTCAGTGGTAGAATGCATGCCTCGCATTCTATGAGGCTCTGGGCTCAATTACCAGCTCTGCAAAACTAAAATAAAAGGAGAGGAAATTAAAACGTTTGAGAAGATACATTAAAGGCCTGGGGAGATTGTTCAAAGGTTGAGTGCATGCCCAACATACACAGGAGCCCTGGTTCAATGCGGGCACTGCCTGGCCTCTCCAGGTGTAGCCGTGGTGGCCTCCAGCATTGCTGGGGAAGTTTGCCCCTCCCCATACACATACACCAAAATATATACATATATATATATATATACACATACATATATGGGCTGGAACGATAGCACAGCGGTAGGGCATTTGCCTTGCACACAGCCGACCCAGGTTTGATTCCCAGCATCCCATATGATCCCCCGAGCACCACCAGGAGTAATTCCTGAGTGCAGAGCCAGGAGTAACCCCTGTGCATTGCAGGACAAAAAAAAAGCAGGACAAAAAGCAAATATATATATATATATATATTACTCTCTTTATTCCTTTATATATAAAGGAGTAAAGAGAGGGGGGTTGGGTATGCAGTTTATTGGTAGAGAACACGATTTATATGTGTGGTGTTCTGTGTACAATCCCCAGCATTACCAAAAAATAAAGAACAAAAAGAAAAGGAAATTTTGGTTTGGGAGCAGCCAGGGAAATAGCCCAAAGGGCTGAGTGGATGCTTTGCTTGCAGGAGGCCAGATCACCAGCACCACATGGTCCCCAAAACATTGCCAGGAAGTGACCCTCTAAGCACAGAGCTAAGATCACTCCCAAGCATGCCAGGTGATGCCGAAGGGCCAAAATAAAGAAAAACAAAAATAAACAGGGAAATTTTTTAAAGAAAGTCAAGGCTATAAAACTAGGAATGAAACTGGAAAATATGAGAGACCTATGCCCTTCCTCTGGGTGGGCCACGGGCTTGACTTGAAATTGCACAGCAGCCAACCCAAAAAGGAAAGTCTGGTCTGTTCCAGAGTTCACAGTGTCCCTGAGATAACAGAGACCAGACTGCTCAGAGAAGTACAACTATTCTTGGAGCTAAGACCAGACCAAAGCTCTTCCCAAGGACACTCTGGAGAGATGACCGGTGTGTGTTGTGATCATGGCCTTGGCAGTGAGCTCCTAGGGTAGGTGTGATATAAGGTACCATCACACCAAGGGCCACCCTGGAAGCGGAAGAGATGGGCCACACCACATACCTGCCCGGTCTCATGGCACTTAGGCCTAAGGCAGCATTTCTGAAGCTCAATACGACCGGATACCACTTACATTCCACATAGGACAGGTCTTGGTTGTGGGGGCTAGTCTGCAGATTCCTGAGTGTTCAACTGCATCCCTGGTCTCTGTCTACTGAATACAAGTAGAATCCTAATGTCTCCAGACATTCCCAAATTCCTTGGGGAAAAAAATCATCTCTAGTTGAGAATTTCTAATCCAAACACAGAAATTTCTATCATCTTTTTAAAGTGTCAAAGAAAGGGCCTCGTTTTATTTTTATTTTCTATAGCACTCTTGAAATAAAATTTATAGACCACAAAATGCACTCATTTTAAGTATAAAATCCATTGGTGTTTAATATAGTTGGGTAACATCACCACTCTAATTTTAGGACATTTTTATCATTTCAAAGAATCACCTCTCTTTAGCAGTCACTCCTTTTTTTCTTTTTTCTTTTATTTTCTCTTTGCCACACCAGTGATGCTCAGGGGCCATTCCCAGAGTGGCTTTTGGTACTCAAAGATTCACGTGGTGCCAGGGATTGAAGCCAGGGTTCCCACATGCAAACCATGCACTTCAACACTTTGAGCCATGGTCCCGAACCCACATTCTCAGTTCTTCCCTCTCTAGTCCCTCACAACAACTAATCTATAATCACTCATGGATTTCCTCTGCTGGATCATTCACATAATTAGAATCATGGAATATGTCATCTTTTTGATATTGATATTTTGATATTTTATGATATATTCATCAGTTTATTGATATATAAGTTGTTTGCACTTGGGTACTCTGTACAGCATGACTAATTCTGCTGTGAACTTGCACATAGAAGCTTTTGTGTAGATATTTGCATGGTTTGGGTTCTCATGCATATACCAAGGAATGGAATTGCTCAATCTTATGATAGCTTAATAATTAACATTTTGAAAAATTGCCAGATTTCTGAAATGGTTACAACATCATTTTATGTTCCCACTTCCAACAAACAAGGGTCTCAAATTTCTCCAATTCCAACATTTGTCTTTATTTTTTTACTTTAGCTAGTCTAGTAGCTGAGAGGTGGCACCTGATTGTGGCTTTCGTTTTAACTTTGCTAATGGTTAGTGATTGAACATCCTTCTTGAGCTTATTGGTCATTTTTATTTTTTGTTTGGAAAATGTCTATTTAAATCTTTTTTTATTTTTTAATTTGTTTGCCTTATTGTTGCAATGTAAAACATTTTCTATATTTTGATTACAAGTCTCTTATGAGATATTTTTCTACCATTCTTTTTTTGGGAGGGGGAGTAAGGGTCACACTCAGAGATGCTCAGAGGTTACTCCTAGCTCTACACTTAGAAATTACTGCTGGTGGTGCTCAGGGGACCAGATGGCGATGGAATGCTAGCGATGGAAGCCAGGTTGGCCACATGCAAGGCAAATACCTTACCCACTGTACTATCACTCTGGCCCTATTTTCTTCCATTCGCAAGGTATTTTATCCTTTCATTTTACTGGTTTTGTCCTTAGAAACACAAAAGTTTTCAATATTGATGAAGTTTAATATGTAGATGTTTACTGCTATAAATTTCCTTCTTTGGTGCATTGACTACTTAGGAATGTGCTATTTGCTGCCTACATATTTTCCAAATTTCCTTCTACTATTAACCCTTAATATCTCATTTTGGTCAGAGAATATTCTTTGTATGATTTAAGTCATTTTAATTTATTGAGTCTTATTTTGTTTTCTTTTCTATAAAATGTTCCACATGTACTTGAAAAGAATGCTCATTCTGCTGTTGTTCAGTAAAAATCTTTACAGGTGCCTATTAGAGCTAGTTGTACTATCTTGTTGAAGTTTTCTCCTTTCTAGATGATCTTTACCCTAATTGTTCTATCAGTCATCGAAAGTGAAGTATATTTTTCTCCAACCAGTATTGCTGAATCATCTAGTTTTTTCCTTCAGTCTTGTCAGATTTTGCCGTCTGTATTTGAGGTTCTGATATTGCTCGAGGTAACTGCTATATTATTATCAGACAAAAACCTCATTTAGGGCTGGAAAATTAGTGCAGCAGTTAAGGCACTTGCCTTACATGTGGCCAGCCCCACACACTGCATGTGGCTCCCTAAGCAGACCAGGAGTAGAAACTGAGCACAGAGCCAGGAGTAAGACCTGAGCACTGTGTTGCCCCAAATTACAAAATATATGTATTTTTATTAAAGCCAAAATTATTACTAGAGAAAATAAGAGAATTTAATAATGATTGTAGAGCCCAACTACCAAGATGGAAATAATAAAGAGTGAAAATAAATAGTGAAGAGAAAAACAATAGAGAAAACAAAAAAAAACTGGTTAATTCTTTGAAAAGATCAAACCAAGTTGACAAACTTTTAACTATTCTGATTGATTAAGAGAATAAAAGTATTGTAATCAGGAATGAAGGAAGAGGCATCATTACTGACCTTAAGAAAAAAACAAAGGGCCAGAGAGTTAGTACAGAGGTTAAAGCCCATGCATGCAAACAACCCTAATTCAATCTCTGTCACCACATACTCCTTGAGCACTGCTGGGTGTGGCCCCGGTGGCTCATGGGCACTCAGATCTGTTCTTTGTTAGATCCCAGAGCTGTGACACCTCAGGAGAATTCATCTGTTTCCCCAGACCGCCTTTTAGGTAGGTACAGAAGCTATTTCTGAGTAGGTACAGAGCTGGGCCAATAAGTCACCACAGAAGGCTCTGTGAGGAAGAGGAACAGAGAGAGAAGAATGTAGAAGAAGAATACAGGAGCAGGCACTTGGAGAGAGAGAGCCCAGGCTGCGAGATGGAGCATGGAGAGATGAGCGGGAGAGACAGGAAGAGACGAAAATGAGGGACAGTGTGAGACTAGAACAGGAGGCTCAGAAAGACTGGGGGAGGCATGTGGAGAGAATGTAATTAACCGCATCTGATCAATCAGTCTGCTTGGCCCTTGTTCATCCACCGTCTGCCCCATGACCTTGGCTGCCCCAAACATGGGCGGCTAGGGGAAGAGCCATCGGGGCCTCCCCTTGGCCGCCCCTTGGAGATTTTATACACTGTCCCTCGTCCATTTTTCAGTCTGTATGTGGGTACATTTTTTAAAATTAAAAAATGCTGGGAAAAACATTTTCTAATTTTTAAAACTTCAGAAATTCTACTAAAACATTTTTATATTTGAGGTAATTCTCTTTATTATCAAAACTCTGAATGCACTAATAAATACAAAGATGGTGTGACTTATTTGGCAATGATAGCAAAGTCTATACCCGCCAAGAATGTCAAGTCTAGGCCAAACAGTTCTGGTTCCTGAGTGATCCTTAGACCACCCCCTCCTTTCTACTGGGGAATTCTTTGCTCCCCCACACGAGGAAAGAAATGAGAAGTTAGACAGATCAATCTCAGACTCTCTCTTACCTTAGAAAAGCATAACTTAGAACATCAAGTGTTGGCATCTCCCAGAAAACCCCAGAAAAGGGGAAGTGAGCATCTTCCTTACCCATGGCCTTAGCTAAGACTGCCAACATCCTCTTGCTTCTCCAGATAAAGGAAAACAATCATCAACAGAGTTCTGATAGAGCTCTACAACACTCCTTTATTGACTTAGTATTAAGAAAGTACATATACTATGAGACACACACACACACACACACACACACACACAAATATACATATGAGCCAGAAAGATAGTACTGAAACTAAGGTGCTAAACTTGCATACAGGTGATCCAAATTTGGTCCCCGACATCTCTCTATGAGCACTGCCATGTGTGACCCCGAGCACAAAGCCAGAAGTAAGCCTTGAGAACCACAAGGTAGGGTCAAAGGAAGAGATCCCTTCTCTGCTGGGGTGCCCTCTGAGCACCTGGCCAATGAGGACCCTCGCAAGTCTTGGTGCGTCAGAAGTGAACTGCAAGCCCCAGCTGGCCCCAAAGTGGGCCCTCCCCCCCACAGGTACATCGGTGCCGTAGGCGTGGCCTCCTGGGCAGCAGCTGCTCATGAGGCCAAGGTCGCAGTTATTTTTGCCTTTACCAGCATTTTGGACTCACATTTCAGCCTCCATTACCTAAATCTGATGAGGACAACCTGGCTATCCCAAACACATTAGGCCAATAGTCCACTAGCCTATTTCAATCAAAATACTCCCAAAACTCACCAAAATATCGGTGAACACAAGAATCTGAACAAGCCTAATGTAAAAGAACATGTCCCTGGAAGCTGCACTAGAGACCTCACCAAAGAGGTAGTATTCTTAAAGGGGAAAAAGGAGACCACCATCAACCGAGCCCATCTAGAATCCCTCCTTGCAGCGAGAAGGGGGCACTGCTAATGAACTCGAGGGACCCACCTCCATACTACCTCAACAACATGAACAGAGCAGATCCCCACCACAGGAAGTGGATGAAGAAAAGAGCCCAGAGGCCTCATCAGGGAATACCCACAAATAACAATCTCTCCGATAAAGAATTCAGAGATAAAATGTTGAGGATGTTCAAGGAGCTCAAAGAAACGGTAGGGTCAAAAATAAAAGTATACGTTGCCCCTAAGGTTAAGACCCCCTTTCTTGGCAAAATAATGACCCTTTCATCACTGTGCTAAGGAACACTTGAATTCATCCTCAACCTTCATTAGCTCTGAGAAGTCACCCAACCCCTCCAGGCCACATTTGTGCTCCAAATTCTAATTAACTACTCTCCATGACAGAAGAAAAAATGGGAAATGTTCTCTCTAATATCTGACCGTTCCCACACTTTTTGTTGTGAAATATCAGAATAGCATATTGTATGGTGGCAACTGTGAGGTGTGGGTGCAGATGCTGAGACTTTGGCAGGGTGGGGATTCGACCCGCACCTGTCCTGAAGTTGCCCCAGAGTTTTTCAGTCCAAAGACCAGTGTGCCCATGGGTTTCAGTAACTTGGTTTGCATCTCTTCCTAGATTTGTTGTTAAACTGTGAAACTGGGCCAGTTTCATGGCAGCCACTCTCAGAACACCATATCTGAACATAAAGGTAACATCCAAGAGTCACGGCTACAGATTTCTATAGGAAAAGCTCAGAAAACACAAGGCTCAGGCACTTGTGCAGCTCAGCCCTGTGTTTGCTGGGAGCTAAACTTATGGCCCAAGGAGACTTGAGACGATAGTCCACCAACTGAAATATGCCGCAGGACAGTTTAGCACAGCTGCCCCTTCCAAAGGTGAAAATGTTGCTTTGGATTAGCAAGAATGCTGTTTACACTCAGTACGCTCATCTTTCTTTCAGCCTCACCCCATTCCTGAACCTGAAGGCCAAGTCTAGTCCCTGACCCAGTTCCAGAAAGTGTCTCATCTGACCTCTGGCCTTGACCCATGTTCACTCACCAGGCCTCTAATGTCTCGTCTACCGATTCCATCCACACCCACCTCCTGCCACACCTTGCCTGAAGATCCTCCACTGGGGCCTATTCAGTCAAGTCTAGTCCCAAGCCGCAACAGCTTCTGTTTGACCCTGTCTGTGAGGTACTGAGTCTCTAGACCTGCCCATCTGGGCCTGGATCCTAGATTAAATCTTTTGCCACTTCCCCCTTCTGAAGGCAACGTCTGAAATGCCCAGTCAGACAAGGCCCAGAGATCTCCTTCCTGGAGAAGCAAAGAGACCCAAGACCCTTAACTCACAAGTTCCTTTTTTAATTCATAAAGTGGCTAAGTAAGACAATAATTCTCAGGCTGAGCAATAAATAGCTCACCAGGCTGGGCAAATGTTTCCAGGTGTGGCCCAAAAATAAACAGAAAAGAAAAAGCTTCTCAAACTTTTCATGCACATGTGAATGACCTAGGGATCTTATTCAACATGAAGATTTGGGAATGGAGAGAGAGTACAGCAGGTAAGATGCTTGCCTTTCTGGTAGCTGATCCAAGTTTGATCCCCAGCACCATATATGATTCCCTGAGCATCACCAGGAATGATCTCTGAACACAGAGCCAAGGGTAAACCTGAGTACACCAGGTGTAGCCCAAGGGGAAGGGGGGGAATTCAGGGCCAGAGAGATAGTAAAATGGATAAGGCACTTTGCACACACTCAACCCTGGTTTCATCTCCACATCGCATGTGGTCCCCTAAGCATCACTAGGAGTGAGCCCTGGGCATAAAGCCATGAATAAATATTCTGATTCGGTATGTCTGGGAAGGGGGTTATAAAAATAATAAAAATAATTTGAAATCTAATTCTTTTAAAATATGTCAAAAGTGGCTTGCATGGGCTTTAGGCTTCAAGCATCTGGCTTCGACAGCACAGAGTGGTCTTGAGATATTGTCCTTAACCTGTAGAACTTAACACTGTCTCTGAATAAATGGTATAAGAATTGAGTTGAGGCAAAAATTGAAGCAAGCAAGTAGGTGGCTTGCCTTACGTGTGCTGATCTGGGTTCAATCCCTGGCACCCCAAGCCCGCCAGGAGTAAATCCTGAGTACTGTTGGTATGGCCCCAAAACAAACACAAAAATTGAGTTGAATTCCTGGACATGCTGCTGATCTCTGAGAACTGCTTATTGGTGTGGGAAATTCTACTCACACACATGCACACACCCTTGGGAATTCCAAAAACAGAGTTATGCAAAATGAAAAAAAATAGTTCACACTAATGATAGCCCTAATTTCCTCCAAGGGAAGGGAAGAATTTACTTCTGCACAGCATGCTGCAGTCCACAGAACTTGGAGTCTATCCCACAAGTATTTTATACTAATCACATACAGTACTCATTTGAATTTCACTTAATAGTTTCCTACATGTGTGTTTTTAATCACTCATGCATCTCTCTAGTTTCTTTATTAGTCATTCATTCTGCAAACACCATCATCATCATCATCATCATCATCATTATTACAGTATTGGGTTCCAATGTATGTATGTAAGAATGTATGAGAATGTGTGTGAGTCCTGCTCGAATAGAGAAGAGATCACTAAATCAGTGATGGTTGGAGAGATAGCTTAGGATGGGAGATGTGTGCTGAAAGTAGATGAAGGACCAAACGTGATAGCCTCTCAAATTCTGTATTGCAAACCATAATGTCCAAAAAGAAAGAGAGAGCACAAGAGAGAAAAAGAGATAAAGAGGGGCTGGAGCGATAGTAAAGCGGGCAGGGCATTTACCTTGCACACAGCTGACCCCGGGTTCGATTCCCAGCATCCCATATGATCCCCTGAGCATCGCCAGGAGTAATTCCTGTCAGCCAGGAGTAACCTCACCAGGTGTGACCCAAAAAACAAAAAAAAAAATTAAAAAGAGAGAGAGAGATAGAAAGAGTAAAGAGAGAGAGGAGAGACAGAGAGAGAGAGAGAGAGAGAGAGAGAGAGAGAAAGTGCCTGCCATAAAGACAGGCTGGGGGTCTTTATGGTAGCTGATCCATGAAAAACTTTGTAACTGTGTGTCTCACAGTGATTTATTTTTTTTTCAAAGTGTGCTCAATAAAGCTGTTAAAGGTGATGTAAACTGACATTCTCAGTACACTATGGAAAGTGTAATAATCGTGTCTATAAACAGTGTCAAGGGAAAGAGAACACAACCCCGCCAGAGTCATGGAGTCATCAAGAAAGTCGTTGGCGTGAGCCAAATCCAGCCCAGAGAGGTGGTGAGCCAAGCAAGGAGGTTGGCAGAGGCTGCAGTGTGAAGCTGCTGGAGGGAGGGACGCTGCTCACAGTCAGTGCCAGTCGTCCACGCACAGCTAGCAAAGAAGAGCCTCAGAGAAGAGACACGAGTGTCCGGCAGGAGACCAGCACAGAGGGCCTTATCTATCTTACTAGAGAACATGAGCAAGGAAGAAACTACTTAAATTTTTTAATAAAACATAACATGGTCATTCTTGAGTGTTAGGTAAATTGTTTTTGGTTACTTCTATGGAGACTGTATTTGGAGGTGGCAAAGCTAGAAACGGGGAAGCCCAGTAGGAAGCTGTTCCCATGATGAGACTCTAGAAGATGTGAGACTAACTAATGAACTGCTGGTTAGGATAAGAGAGGAGATAAATTCAAAATATATTTAGCAGGCATGGTGCTATATGGCAAGATTGAGTGGCAGATAAATCTGGTCCAGGGTGAGAGACAAGAAGGTGAAACCACTTACTAGGGGCTTGTTTTGGGGGAATTTCAATGTGTCCAACCAAAACAGAGAAAACATGAAGAGTTGCTGGTTTGGAGTTCAAAATCAGGTTCAGATTCAAACTCTGTGCTAATACAACTTTCTCTTTTTTTAAATTTATTTTAATGTAGGAGAAATGCTATTTATTCAGCCATTGATTAGGCTGATTGAATTGGGCATGAACTCCATATAACACAACTTTCTAAAAAAAATTTTTTATTATTTAAATGTAGGAGTATTGCTATTTATTCAGCCATTGATTAGGCTGATTGAATTGGACATGAACTCCACCTTACTTTTTTTTCTTTTTCATAAATTTATTTATTGAATCACCATAAGAGCAGTTACAAAGCTTTCGGGTTTAAGTCTCAGTCATACAATGATGAAACACCCATCCCTTCACGAGTGCCCATTTTCCACCACCAAAAACCCCAGTATACTCCCCCATCCCACACCCTCCCCCTACCTGTGGGGCAGATTATTTCCACATTACTCTCTCTCTCTCTACTTTGATTACATTCAATATTTTGACACCAGACCCACCATTATTTATTTGGGATTTTACCCCAACACTCAGATCTGATGAAAAGGCAACAGTATACAATTTGTTTTCTATTGTTGGTTAAGAATAACATATGATGTCGCTTGGCTGCAGTCGTGGCCGCACGATTTTGAAATTCCAAAATTTTAACACTTAAATCTGGAGGAATTTCTGCCAAAAGCCACTGGGTCCAAGATTTGTTTCTGAGTCTTTGGGATCATGGCCATTAAGCAGCTTGATCAGGAGCCAGAGAGGCCAGCACTGGGAGGCAATTGGGGGTCTCATTGGGGTGGGGAGGAAAGGGTCGGCTCCACCCCCATCCTGTGAGGCCCCCATGTCTCATCACTGAGGGCCCAAACCTGACTGTCCAATGATCTCTAGAGGATGGCAGCCACTGGGCCTCTAGGGGAACAGGCCAAGGCACAAAACCTATTCCCACCTGGGGTGGCCCAGCGCTGGTAATCTACTGTAGGAACCAGATGCATTTCTGCCAAAAGCTGTTGGGTTCTGAGATTCGTTTCTGAGTCTCTGAGATCATGGCTGTTAAGCAGCTTGATCAGGAGCCACAGAGGCCATTTGTGGGCGGCAACTCAGAGTTTTGTTGGGTTGGGGAGGAAAGGACCGGCTCCACCCCCATCCCGTGAGGCCCTGCGTGTTTCATACTGCTGGCCCAAACCTGACTGTCCAGTGGCTTCTGAAGAATGGCGGCCATAGGGCCATAAGGGGGAACAGACCAAGGCACAAAACCTATTCCCACCTGGAGTGGCCCAGCCCCAGTAACCTACTGCAGGAACAGGACACATTTCTGCCAAAAGCCTTTGGGTTCCAAGATTCGTTTCTGAGTCTCTGGGATCATGG
>JAOXYA010056670.1:0-12016 GCA_028565675.1 Sorex palustris | reverse complement strand
CCTTGAATATGGCACTTTTTAAAAAATTCTCAGGGCTAGGATGAAGGAGACGTTACTGGGGCCTGCTCGAGGCAATCGACGAATTACAGGATGGTTGTGATTTTGTGATAAATTCAAACACATTATTATATTCTTCTCTCAGAAGTTGGTCCAGCTTCAGTTCCAAACACTACGATTGCCATTGCAATGTAATGTTGAGCCTTTTGATGTCAGATCTCCATTTGAGAAAGAAGTCAAAATGAACCCTTGGCGCAAAAGAGCAAGAAGTCCCCCGTGTCACCGGAGTAACTTGCTAACTTGGAGGTGGCAAATGGCTGTGTTGGGAAGAAGCCACATCTGTTTTTGTTTTTGTTTTGGGTCACACCTGGCAATGCACAGGGGTTCCTCCTGGCTCTTCACTCAGGAATCACTCCTGGCGGTGCTCAGGGGACCATACGGGATGCTGGGAATCGAACCCGGGTCGCCCGCGTGCAAGGCAAACGCCCTCCCCGCGGTGCTATCGCTCCAGCCCCTGAGAGGCCACATCTGGGGCAGGATAGGGAGGCACCCACGTGCTCAGGCCCGACAACCTGAAATCACCGGGGGGCCCCTTTCACCCACGTGCCTCTGGAAGCTGACCCCGCCTGGGTTGAGTTTTCGGAGGACACCTCAAGGTCAGCTATCACCAAGGCTGGTGGCTTCACCAGAGAACTAGAGACTCTTCAGAGCAAAGCCCAGAGCCCAGACGCACAGAATCCGTGAGATCAGTTGGTGCTGCTCAAAGCTCCTAAACGGGCAGGCCAAGAACTGATTCACTGTTCTTATTTTCTGTTTGGCTTTTGGGCCACACCCAGCCAAGCTAACTCCTGGCTTAGTGCTCAGGCATCACTCCTGGTGGGACTCAGAGGTCCCTCTGTCGCGCTGGGCATCGAACTCTGGCTGCTGAGTGCCAGGCGAGCACCTTCGCGGTTGTACTCTTCCGTCTGAGAACTGATTTGTTGTTTGCACACACATTTCATTCCACGGCCATGGAAACAACCCTCCCAGAGTCCCCAGAGGGCACTAGGACCCCCGGCTCACTTGTGTCGGCACAGGACTGAGCATCTCTGCCCGATTCTCTGGCGAGATGCAGAGGCCTCAGAGACTCCCGCTGAACTCCTTCTCATTGTCTGGACACTGCACCTCTCCATGAACCTGGGGCGCCCTCTGTGGTGCCTGCGACTCTCATCCTGCACCAAGAAGGGGCACCACCACGGCTTCACTAACCCTCCTCAAGTTCTTCTCCTCCCAGCTCCATCAGGAGAAGCGGAAAACATTTCCTTCTCCCTCCTTGTGTCAGGGAGGAGGAGACTTCACACTTCAGCCTACCTGTGCTAAGATGCTTCATTCCTAGAGAGTTTGGACCATGCACTCGGCCCAGGTGGTGGTCTGGGGATGAGGAATGCAGATGAGCACACCCTTCATCCTTTAAAAAAAAAAGTAAAATTTTTTTTATTTTATAAAGTAGTTCATAATATTTGATTACATTTAATATTCAAACACCAATTCCACCACCATGACACCTTCCCACCACCATATTTCAGATGTTTCCATCCTGAACTCCAACCCCTGCCCCAAAGCAGAACCAAAAATAATATATTTTGTATTGTTTGTTATGAAAAACTGCTGAAAATCTACAAAAAAAGGTATCCTTAGAGGAAAGATTGTGGAGTTTGTTGTATTTCACCCAGGCGCCATTAAACCCTTCTATAAGAGGTCACTAACACGTTGTTAAAGGTTGAGTCTTGTGTGTTTTTTGTATATATATATGCAAAAATGTATATTTCCCTCTCAGATTAGTTGCCTCCTTCTTTAAACCCTATCAAATGTGGTGTATACGCTTAATTCTTGCCTTTCGCAGAATAGACAATCCACTGAACTGCAAACACCAAGGAATTCCAGCCACGTCAGTTCTGCATCTGCAAAGGAAGAGATGTGGCGTGAGGTCAGGGCAGAGGTGGCAGGGATTCCTCCATCGAGGTTCCTGACACTCAGCTGTGGATTGCTGAGGCAGACCAGAACCTGGTGGAAGAAAGTGGAGTGAACTGGAGACCGACCACAGAAAGGGCAAGGGGCGCTACCAAGCCCCGGGGAGCCCTGGCCTTCAGCTGTCTCTGCCACCAGCAGTGGTGCCAAGCCACCTCTGCTGCCAGGAAGCTGGATCTCAGGAGCCTGGAGCGACACTGGCTGCTCACAGTGCCAGTATTTGGTAATGGATACCAAGAACTGCGGGATTTGTGTCTTCCCAGGGGCTCTGCGGGCACATCTGTCCTACACTCTCCTCATCTGTCTTGGGCGCTCTTTTCTGTTGTCTTTGCTTCTCGCTTTGGCTGGCCCTCTGCTTGTGTGCGAGTCAGAATCTCTGGCCTCACACAGAGTTACACTCACGTTCGGGGGGAGCCTGGCACGTTTCTTCTGTAAGATCATGCCATTGACTAAGCACACAAAAACCAAAGATGGGGTAGAATGGTATTTTCTGGAGGAGCAACTATAATCTCTCCTCCGGTAGTCTATGGAAATTCCTTTGTCTGGACAGCTCTTTTCTGGGGTTATTTTTATTTATTTATTTGTTTGTTTGTTTGTTTTTTGGGCCACACCCGGCAATGCACAGGGGTTACTCCTGGCTTGGCACTCAGGAATCACTCCTGGCGGTGCTCAGGGGACCATATGGGATGCTGGGAATTGAACTCGGGTCGACTGCATGCAAGGCAAACGCCCCAACCGCTGTGCTATCACTCCAGCCTTTGTTTAGGTTTTTATATTGTGAAATACTTTCCTGGGTCCACTCACTGTGTGGGTGGGACACGTGGGGTGCTCTGCAGTGTGGAGGGAATTCTGCCTCAGACTCTGGGACTCCACACCTCCAGCATATTCGGAGATGTATTGTTTTACAATTTGGGGGACCAGAGAGACAGTCCAGCAGGAAGGGCGCTTGTCTTGCTTGCCGCCGACCAGGGTTCGAACCCTGCCATCCCATCCTGAGCACCACCAGGAGAGATCTCTGAGTGCAGAGAGCCAGAAGTCAGCCCTGAGGACCAACCGGGTATGGTCCAAAAATAACCAAAAAAAGAAAAAGAAGAGGGTTTCTTCCTTGCTGCTGAGTTGGCATCATCCCAAAGTCAGACTAGCGAACTGAAAATCACAGAAGCCCTGGGCACACAGTACTGGGTTTGACTGTGACTCAGCACTGCAGGATTCTGGAGAGATGCAGTGACGGTCCTTCGTTTTCGCAGGCACAGCAAGAAAGAAACTGTCCTTAGGACCCATGGTGAGGAGGCTCCCACGCCCGACAGATGCCCAAAGTGAACGTGATTCGGGCCCCAAAGTCCCCAGTGCAGGGACGTAGAGAGGCAGGACAGGAGTGAGCGGTCTGCCTTGCGTGCACTCAGCCTCAGCTCCATCCCGGTCCCGTACAAGACTCCCCCATCCCTGCCCCCCACCATCACCACCACCAGGAGTGACATCCCCCCACCCCAGCACTGAGTCCAGAACAACCCTGAGAACTCCAAAGCCAAAAAGATGCAACCACAGATGTCAGTTCCACGCTGAGCTTGGCGTGGGGGGACAGGCTGTGGGGTGGGGTGGGGGGATGTTAGGGGACAGTGTCTACACAAGCCCCCACAGGGAGCACTGTGGCCAACTGTGAGCCTCAAGTGACAGGATCAAATGTCAAAGGATCAGGGGTCCAGGCTTGGCTGTGCCTGCAGGGCCACCCCGATACTTGCTGAGGGGGATTCAGAGCCGGGACCCTTCCCCAGGGCTCTGTGTCTCCTGCTGAGTTCTAGCACGCGCGAGGGCACCCACTTCCCAGAGAGCGTTTGCTTCCCTTCACCAATGTGATGCACAGGCTGGAGCCGTGACCCCTGCCCTCTCGGGTGCCCTTCGGGACCCTCCAGGGCCCACCCGCCATCCACACGCCACGTCCACGAGGCCACATCAGGGAAGCAAGAAGAGAGCGGACACGAGGCACAAAGGCCTGCAGGGAGGGCTCCTGGCGATACTCAGTCCCACTGGACCTGCCCACCTCTCCTTGATCCTTCCCCAGCTCATTGGTTATGCTTCTTGCGGGTTCTTTCTTTCCCCGTGAGGACAGGGGTCGCTGTCCATTCCATTCGGGATTGCCCTGCATTGCCCAGAGACGGTGGAGCTGGAAGCAGCAAGTATCCTCTGTGCAAGTGCAAGTGAGTGATTGCTGAAAGGTCGCAAAGCGAAGGCTTCCAACCAACTGCAGCGTCTTTTCCTTGCTGATGCACCTTGTCTCTAGGTGCAAATACGTCACAGTAGCAAAACCTTTTCCACCCTCTAACATCCTCCCACCTTCCATATTGCTCCAAGTTCTGCATTGCTCCAAGTTCTTCATCGCTGGTAATCACAGCCCTTGTTTCCATCCGTCTGCCCCAACTTCTTCCAAGTGCCCTGTGTGCTGCTACAATGTTGTTACTTTGGAGTAAATGCACCGGGATCGCTTGCTTTCCAGAAGTGTTTGGCACCTCGGAATCGTAACTTTTACTACAGGGCACGGATCTTCATACAAATGAGAGTAACCTAATAGTCTGAATTTTAGGGTGGGGGTTGGGGTTGGGGGCTTCCCTGCCCAGGCTCAGGGGTGCAGGTCACCCTAGCCATACCCCGACTGACAGAGCAGGAGCTGGGCTTGAGCACTGCTTGGGCCAGCGCTGCTGGGGTCACGAGCGTCACACCCAGCAGGGTTGGCTGGAGGGACACGCAGGACAGGAATCAACTCTGGGACCTCATACAGGCACGTCTTGCCCTCCCCCCATCCCAAGGCCCCTCAGCCATGAGTTTCTAGAGGCGACTGTCTTGTCAACGGAGCTGCCCAAGCCTATAGCCCTACAAAGCTGATACTCTCTCTCGCCATCACCCAGATAGTAAGATGACGATAATTAGTATTTTAATCACTCAGCACCAAAGAATCCTTATTGAGGACCAGGACACGGTTCTGAGAGTCCGGGTTCAAGCACATGGAACTAATTAGTATTAGATCTATTATTCCAGCGTAGAAAAAAAAAACAGCACAGCAGCGAATCTCTAATTTTCCAGAGTTAAACCTCATTACTTGTATTTTTTTTCTCTCGTTTTTCCTTGTCCAAAAGGAGGGGCAGAGAATAAAAATAGGCAATATCTATGCTCGATGGCTGTGCTGAAGTGTTTTTACAAACTTACCACCTACCACCCCTCTGAGGCGTGCGACTTTCAGGAACCGACTTTGAGACCTTCACATCTAATTCCCGAAGTCCACAATGAGCAGGAGATAAGTTTGGTCACGAAGTTATCAGGGGTTAAAGCCCACGCCTCAGCCTCTAGGCTCTCATACCATGCGGTCCCCCTATGTCCTCCGCCTGGCAAAGTTCCCTCCTACCAACCACATTGCAATTTATAGGTCAGGAGTTTATGGCTTGGAAGCCGGCCTCCCATGCTGGGGGGAAAAGGCAGCTGGGATAGAGAAGGGACCCTGAGTCAATGATGGTTGGAGGGATCACTCAGGATGGGAGCTGCGTGCTGAAAGTAGACTGTAGACCAAACACAAGGGCCACTTAGTACCGGAACTGCAAACCATAACCCCCAAAAGGAGAGAGAATAAAAGGGAATGTGCCTGCCATAGAGGCAGGGGGGATGGGGTGAGGGTGGCAGAAGGGATACTGGGAATATGGGCACTGGTGGAGGGATGGGTACTCGAACATTGTATGACTGAAACGTAATCATGAAAGTTTGTAAGTCTGTAACTGCATTTCATGGTGATTCATTAAAAAAAAAATTGTAAGTCTGTAACTGTATCTCATGATGATTCATTATACAATTTTTATAACATATGTTATATACATAAAAAGTCAGGAGCTTTTCTTTTTCCTTTTTCTTTTTTTTTGGGGGGGGAGTGGGGGATGTTGGTCCACACTGGCGATGCTCCGGGGTTACCCCTGGCTCTGCACTCAGGAACTGCTCCTGGCAGTGCTTGGAGGACCAGACGGGATGCAAGGGACGATGGCCACATGCAAGGCCATTGCCCCACCTGTTGTACTCTCAGCCCAGCCCCAGGTGGGGGCTCTTCGAAGGAGGTGTAGGCGCAATCTGCCATCGCTCTTCTAAGCATTCTTGGACTGGAAATGAGGGCCATGGGCATGGTGGAGGACCATGCCCACCTGGCGATGACCAGGACTACAGAAGGCGGCACCTGTCCAGGTTTCGCTGCCACTGCTGCTACTACTGCTGCTGCCATCGTTAAGGTTGGCTGTTCTCGTTCCAAGGGGCAGAGCCACTATACAACCGGCTTGGTGCAAGAAGTTCTTCGAAAATGGGACGGATGTAGCCAAGCTGTCAAAGGTTTGGAATGCTGTCCGACAAGATGACAGCAAAGGAACAGGCCAATTCGGCTGCCAAGCCTACGAACTAGAAATAGGAAATGCCCCAGTTTTGCCCACGGCTCCCCAAGTCTTGAAAGGGCCCAGTCTGTGTGTCGGAAAACTTCAACACAATAAAGTGGGAAGCCCCAAGCTGTGCTGCAACCAGGGACACTGGCGCCCCGAGCAGGCAGCCTCCTGCCCTTTTCCTGCTCACTCTTACGACAGCAGGCAGGCTTGGCAGTCACTGCCACAGCTCACAACTGCTTTTATTTATTTTTTTTCTTTTTGGGTTACACCCAGCGATGCACAGGGGTTACTCCTGGCTCTGCACTCAGGAATTACTCCTGGAGGTGCTCAGGGGACCATACGGGATACTGGGAATCAAACCCGGGGTCGGCCATGTGCAAGGCAAACGCCCTACCCGCTGTGCTATCACTTCAGCTCCTCACAACTGCTTCAGACACCGATGGGACAGGCTGCACAGGCTAAGGTGCTTGCCTTCCACACACCTGACCTGGGTTCAATCTCCGCTGTGTCATACGGTCCCTGAGCAATGCCAAGCCAGGAAGAATCCCTGAGTTCAGAGTCAGGAGAAATCCCTGAGCATCAGCGGGTGTCACCCAAAAACTAAAAAGGAAAAAAAAAAGATCAACTAGGACACAGAATCAAATCACTTGAAAGATGTTTCTTTTTGTTTGTTTTTCCAGTTTGGGGCCATACCTAGTGATGCACAGGGGTTCCTCCTGGCTCTGCACTCAGGAATTACTCCTGGCAGTGGTCCGGGGACCACATGGGATACTGGGGATGGAACCCGGGTCAGCCGTGTGCCAGGGAAGAGTCCTCCCTGCTGAACTATCACACAGCCCCAAGATGTTTTTTTTTAAGTGTTCTGGTTTGAGGCCACATTGGGTGGTGCTCAGGGGCTACCCCAGGTTCTTTGCTCAGAATTTGTTCCCTGCATTGCTCAGGGACCATGCAGTGCCAAGGATCAAACCTGGGCTTCCTGCATGCGAAGCACGTGCCCAGCCGTGGAGCTATCTCTCTGGTCCTGACAGACTTCTTTGAGACAACACAAAAGTTTGTGGTGAATTAGTTCTACAAAGGGTTTGGTTGATTTGAACATTTTCCCCCACCCCTGGAGTATGAATCTCCTCACTCTCACATCCCTACAGAAGCCTTTTGTGTATGAATTCCATAAATACTAACTGATGAGATGAAGGGTGATTTGAAACGCAGCCAGAGTCAGGGGCCGCGAAGGAACTGGAGGAGCAATGGGAAGGGCCCGCGCGGTGGCTTGCAGGGGCTTATCCCAGAGCCAGGCGGGTCAGGAAGCCCTTCTTCAGAGCAGCAGGGGAGTTTTGGACACCATATTGTTCCTGAAACCCCCGTGTGAACTGTAAATTGCTGCAAATCAGTGCAGAGCACAACGATAAAGCCTGTTTCTACGGGAGAGGGTCAAAATGATAAGCACCAGCGATTCCCGGGCAAAGTCAGTGACCGTTGTGGAGGCGCCTTAGAGGAGGGAGAGAGAAACCGTGCAAGGCTCAGGAGGAGGTTGAGGGAGAACCAACGCAAAGGCTGGGGGCATGAGGAAAGGCCAGAAGTGGGTCCCAAAGGAAAAAAGTACTTTGAGAGAGAAGAGACAGAAAGGAATCCTGTGTTGGCTGGAGGAATAACATGCCCAAGTATCACGTGTTCTTACGGATGCCATGCTTTGAACATTGAAGGAGAGTATAAAGTTTCTTCCAAAGGACACTGAAATCTCCTGTTTTTTTTTTAATATAATCTCCCCCTTGTGAACTTTTTTTATTTTACAATTACAAAGATTTCATGTTTGAGTGTCAGTCATACAATGATCGAACACCCATCTCTCCACCGGTGCACATTCTCCACCACCAATGGCCCCAGTATCTACTCAATCCCAACCCTCCCTCTGCCTCTATGGCAGAGTTTCTCTCTCTCTCTCTCTCTCTCTCTCTCTCTCTCTCTCTCTCTCTTTCTCGCATTACTGTTTGCAGTACAGATAGTGAGAGGCCATTGCGTTTGGTCCTTTATCTACTTTCAGCACATATCTCCCATCCATCCTGAGCGATTCCCTCCAACCATCCTTGACTTAGTGATCCCTTCTCTATTCCAGCTGCCTTCTCCCCTATCTCATGAAACAGGCTGCCAAATATGGGGCAATATTCCTGGCCCTTGTGTCTACTGTCTATGGGTGTCAGCCTCATGTTATTTCGTATTCCACAAATGAGTACGTTCCTTCTGTCTATTCTTCTCTTTCTGACTCATTTCTCAAGTGAACTTTTTTGGTGCTTATCCTGTTCATTGGTGACTTGAGGTCAGTGAAGAGAATCATGATAGTGGTAGGAGGTAAATGAGAAGGAAATTAAACAGAGAGAATATTCTGGGCCAAATCATTTACTGAAATTGTGAAAGAATAAATTTTAAAAATTAAACAACTTTTTTGTTGCTGTCATTGTTTCTGTGTTTAAGGAAAGAGCAAGAAGGTAGTAGTAGTTAATTATCATAGTTCTATCCAGGCAGACCCAAAACGAGCTGAAGCTTTCACTTATTACAAATAAATCAGCTACATTTTTACAGATTTCAAATATTATTATCTACTTGCACAACATATGTGAAAAAAATTCCTGGGTTTCACAACAACCTATACGATAGTTTGGACAGCTTTAAAAAACGCACATTTCACACAGGGAATGCCTTTCTCTCAAAGGTAAAGCAATGAACTCAAGGTAGGAATTCAAACCCAGATACTGACTCCAAACAAAGTGCTCTTTCCACATGATACTGTGGAACTATCTTCAGAATAGGATCATTGTGAGGGCAAGGGGAGGCAGTGTGTGTGTGTGTGTGTGTGTGTGTGTGTGTGTGTGTGTGTGTAGGCGGGGGGGGGGGAGACTTAGCTTCTAGATAGAACCTCTGTTCCAATTTGCAAACACTCCTCTACTCTTCACTCCCCTTGCAACCTGGGGTCAGCGCCTTGCACATTCTTCTCAGTGTCCCAACTGAGATGCAGTTGTCCCTTCTTGCTAAACACCCCTGCCCTCAATTCCTCTCCCTTGTTCTGCCGATATTCACACATGATACATTGGAACTCACATATGGTGTGCAGCATGATCTAAATATGACTATTTCTTCATTGTTCTTTTGGAGGATTACCAGGATTGGTGACAGAAATGGAACTGACCCTGTTATGTGTGGCATCTAAAACCCAGCAACAAGAAATTGAATGCATCGACCAAGCTGGGTGTCCTGGTCTGGTGTTTTAGATCTTTCTTTCCTTCCTTTCTTTCTTTCTTTCTTTCTTTCTTTCTTTCTTTCTTTCTTTCTTTCTTTCTTTCTTTCTTGGGTCACACCCGGCGATGCTCAAGGGTTACTCCTGTCTCTGCACTCAGGAATTACCCCTGGTGGTGCTCAGGGGACCATATGGGATGCTGGGAATCGAACCTGGGTCAGCCGTGTGCTAGGCAAATGCCCTACCCGCTGAGCTATTGCTCCAGCCCTAGATGGACATTGAAATGCTGTTGACTACAGCAGCCTGGCTCAGCTCTCTCACTGTTCTACTGTCCCCACGGTGTCGAGTGCTATCTGACAGTGACAAATACCCAGAAGCCCTTATACGTGTGAAAGAAACCCCATCACTGACTATATTGCAAATCATGGTGCCTCAAATAAAATTTCTTTAAAAATTGAGACTTGTCCTTGAAGTGTTCCCATACTTACAACTCAAAAGCAAGACAAGTCTACCTCTTTGAATCTCCCTTTTGGAGGAACACGTAACACATGAGAACTTATCTTTGCTCTGAAGAATAAAAGCCACAAGGAGAGTAATTCAGTGTAGGGGACACTATGTGCCAAATTCTACCACATCTGATTAGGAACTCTGCTCCCCAAGAGATGCAAGTGACACCACTGCACGGATAAAGGATGGAGGAGGAGGAGGCGAGAGAGCTGGGTACCACACCAGCTTCAGTATGGTGACGTGCGCACCGACCCTCACGAGACACGTCCGAGTTGAGGGATGGTCATGCCAGCCGAGACAAATATCAGAAGTCACTGAGAGCAGGGCACACAGTGCGCTGAAGGAGCAGTCACTGATTCCATACCAGTCTCCTGCACTGGGATCTTCAGGACTGAGGAGTCTGGCTCTCACAGGTTCAAAGCCAAGCCCTCCCATTCTCCTCACCTGCCCTCCCAACCTCCTCACCTTTGGGTTGCAAATATCCCCTGGTCCCTGAAGGTGCTTGAAAACCCAGAATTTCATATTCTCTGGAAGCAGCAGGCAGGCGTAGGGAGCTGGGAAGGGAGGGACGCTTGAATTTGGTAAGGCTCGGCTGGCTGCAAGTGAGTGGGAAAGAGCTGAGAGCAGCCAGGAACCAGGTCACTGGGGCCACCGGTTGTTCTTCTCCACACACTGGGCATGACCCGGACCAACTTACAGCCCTTGCCATGGCTTTCCCTAGCACAGCATCCAAGACCCTCCATCCTGTGGCCCTACTCTATCTGTCTAGATGCTTCCCCTCCAGCGACCTCTCCTCGCCGCTCTGTCTCTGTCGTAGCTGACAGCAGAAACGCAGGAAAATTAGTGGGAAGGTAGAAGCCACTAGGCTCCGTGAGGAAAACAGTAACACAGAGGGCCCGACTCACCCAACAGCTCGGTGACTCCTCAGGCCAGGACTTCAGCAACACCATGACAAGATAGAGGTTGTGGCAAACATCGTAAGAGGGAGCAGGCTTGGGGGGTGAGGTGGGAAGTTTGGGACATTGGTGGTGGGGAACGGTATGGGAATACTGAGTGCCTGAAACGGCTGCATTGTGAACGACTTTGTAAATCATGATGTTTAAAAATACTAAGTATTTTTTTAAATTTTTATTAGTGAGACATCATGAGGTACAGTTGTAGTCTTACAATTTTTTGTGCTTGGGTTTCAAATATACAGTGATCAAATATCCATCCTTCCACCAGTGCCCATTTCCCACCACCACGATTCCAGTATCCCTCCCACCCCCATGCCCCTCATCTCACCCTGCCTCTGTGGCAGGGCATTCTCTTTTGTTCTCTCTCTCTCCTATTGGGTGTTCTGGTTTGCAAAAGAGGCAATGGGTGGCCATCATATTTGGTCTATAGTCTACTTTCAGCATGCTTCTTCCATCCCGGGAGGATCCTCCCAACACCCTTTATTTGGTGCTCCCTTCTCTATCTGAGCTCCCTTTTCCCCTAGAATATGTGGCTGGCCTCCAAGCCATGCAGTAAAATTCCTGGTACTAATCTTGGCCATTCTTGGGTGTTAGTCTCCCATTTTGTTACTTTATGTTCCCCAGATGAATGCAATCATTCTGTGTCTATCCCTTTCTTTCTGAGTCATTTCGCTTAACATGATACTTTCCATGTAGTACCACTTGTATGTGAATTTAATGACTTCATCTTTTCTAACAGCTACATAGTACTCCATTGTGTAAATGTACCAGAATTTCTTTAACCAGTCATCTGTTCTTGGGCACTCAGGTTTTTTTCCAGATTCTGGCTATTGTAAAAAGTGCTGTAATAAACAGACAATTGCAGATGTCACTTCGGCTATACTTTTTTGCCTCTCTGGGATATATTCCCAGGAGTGGTATTG
>JAOXYA010056639.1:0-12017 GCA_028565675.1 Sorex palustris | reverse complement strand
TTACATCAGCCCTGAAAATGACCTGCTCTGCATGGGAAGGGGTAAAAATGAAATTTATCAGTAGGTGCAGGTATGAGCAGAAACTCAGGCTGCTGTTTTCTTCACAGTAAACCTAGTGATTGTAAAGATCAGAATGGTTCACACCCCAAACTCCTGGAGGAGAGGGAAAATGATTAAACCACCATAAACAAATCTTGGGGACTGTACAGGCTGGGAGGAGTCATTTATAGAAAGAGGTACAGAAGCCAACAATGGAAATTCTGTTCCGCTGCCAATCATCCTTCACTGCACTTCATAAATTTTTTAAAGCTATGCTTCCCTTTTGGTTGTGTCTCAAACAGAGAGATAATTGTATCAGAGGCAAAAGAATAAGTTTCAATAACAAATGAACTATATATGTATGAACTATGAGACCTTGTTCTGTCCTATGCTTTCAAAGTTATATGCATTTCCATATAATCCAGCATATGTACATACATATTGTTTATATAGTTTCAGTTGATGTCAGAAAACTATGTCTCTTATGTATACAAGTATATTTTATACATCAGACATATACATTAGATTGAAACGTGTACAAAAAGTTGCTTTTTATGTAATATACAAACACATTTATATATAATGTTGACATATAAGAATGTATGTTCATATGCACATTTCCTGTTTTGCCATATTTTTCACTATCTTTTTTCCTGAGTAATGGTATGATCTCAGCCTTCTCAGGCTGGGTCCAGAGTCCTTCACTTGTTCATGGTCTCACATCTGGTCAGTGCCTAGTTAAAACCAGCACCAAACTCTGCGAGGCTCCTGGCCCCTGGAGTTCTGCAGACAACATTCTTTAGAGGTCAATCCCATTGTAAGTGCAAACAATTAGTATAATTATTCTAATACTCTTGATGTGCTGCCCCTTACAGGCTAAATGCCTCTCACTGTGTGGAGAATAATTTACAAGGTGCCTGGGTGCAGCAAAAATACTCCCAACTCCCTGTCTCTCTCTCAGACCCTCAGCACCCGGAGCTGGACTCGCTGTCTCCATAGGCAACAGGACTGTTACCTAGGTTTGAGGCCGATGAAATCTAAAAGTTGGCCAAATCCAGCATGAACACATTTATGCAGGAAAACAAGCCTGGTGGGTTCTATGACTGCCAGCCTCCAGCCCAGAAGGGACCTTGGTGAAGTGGGTCCCTGTCTTTCTATAAAGTTTGAACCTAGACCACAGTTGTGGTCAGGGATGTTGATTCTCAAAACATTTCTGAAAACTTGTACTCTCAGAATAGAAAACAAAGAACTCACTGGCAGTCCCTTCCCGCACTTTCTTCCAACACCCTCACCCTTGCCCTCGCTGCTAGCTTTCTCTGACCCCTTCTGCCAACCTTCTCTCCATTTTCATCACTCCTGCCTCTCCTCCTTCCCATCCTTCCCTACTCTCTCATTCTATTGCTCTTTCAGACTCTCTCTCCTCCTCTTTCTCAAATACACACACACAATTTTGAAAAAGCAGTTTTCAAAATTCGCATGCTTTAGACTTCATACTGAGTATTCTTCACATAATATACTAAATTCAACGGAGCATTTTTCGGATGGAGTGAAAACTAGTAAATGTCAGAACAGTAATTTCTAAATTTTCCCAAAAATTATTCTTCAATTTTTAAAATGTTATCACTATGATTTATAAAGCTTATAAAACAGTTTCAGGCCGTCAGTGTTCCAATCCAAACTTACCACCAGTATCCATGCCTCTCCACCAGTTAAGCAAGTTTCCCTTCCTTTTTCCACCTCACCTTCCTACGAAATAATTTTTAAAAATTTACTTGCTATAGTTCAGGTCACATGTTTACATGGGCATTGACTTGCATTTTTGATGGACATAACAAGGATTTTGGTCAAGGGTCTTGGAGGTAACTATACACAGCCCTATGATCATGCTTTCATAGGTAAAAGCTACAAAACATGTTCACAAATTTTTGCAAAATCATTTTTAACTGATATACCGGTATCATATATAATTGTGGAATGTACATTATACAACACATTTCAGAAACAGAAATTAAAGTAAAAGTGAAAATGGAAGCTGTACTATTTTTTTCCTTCCCCTCCCTTGAATACCTCAACTTGATGGAGAAAACCTTGAAAACCTTCAGATACCTGTGAATGTCTTGTTTTACTAACTAGTACTCAACTTCTGCCAGGAAAACTTTGATCCATCTGCTGGAGGCTTAGATCAATGTGCAAGTACAAATGGCATTGCAGAAAGATCTTAAGATCTTCATCCTTGTGTCACTTTCCACAAATTTTGTAGGGAGATTAGGAGAACAAGCTGTCCAGTGGGGAATCATAAAGTCCCCAGTTGATTGTTTCCCACCAGCATTTATTGCTTGTGTGAACTTGAGCCACTTACCTAGAGGTGTGAATACCAGGTTTTTATTTTGTAAAGCAGGTACTTTGTTCCTGCTTTGGATAGTTGTCTTTTTTTTAATTTTATTTTTTATTCAACTTAGAAAAAAAAGCAGCAACTATTGATATAATTCTAGGATTAAAATTGATTGGAAACAAAGTTTCAATATTAATATCAACATATCTAGAAAATAAATTTATGTGAACATTGTTATATCTGATAGTAGAGTTGGTAAGTCCTTGTCTAAGAATTTATTCAGCTTTTTGTTACTTCCAGAGGTGTCATGTGGCTGCGTATGTGGCTGCATGGTTCAGACACTCACAGATTATGGTCTGGGCCAAAGAGTCAACAAAGCAGCAGACGTGGGTGGTGGGTGGGGCTGCTGGGGTTTCTAGAAGTATGATGGTCAGGAAGAGTATACCCATCCAGGCTCTGGGGGAGAAAAATACCGGAGTTCTCAGCCCGGGAGCCAGTACCTGAAATTATTTGGAGATGGGTATCTCTGCAGAGAATATCCTGAGATGGTGGAGTTGAGCCATTGGTGTAGCTGTACTGGTGGAAATGGGTGCTGCTTCTGGGGCCTTCGTTTGGCGGGTATTCAGCCCACCTGCCTCTCATTGGTGCTCCAGGGTTTCCAGCAGTGGGGACCAGCATCTCCATAAGGTTTAGCTGCTTGGTATGCATCTCCTGGAAGAGTTAGTCGATATTCGGTGGAACAGAGTCGGTGAGGCATCCACATGGAGCCAGACATGGATGACAGGCAGTACTGCTGGGGCTCTCTGGATGGTTGTCTTGAAGAATTTATAGCCTGTGCATAAAGCTATGGATACCAAGTGAAAGTGATTAAGTCAATGGAAGCTCTATAAGCACTTGTTAAGGTACGTGGAATAGAGATTGGATAGGATCTCAATCTCAGCTAAGCCCAGATTCTCAGTCAGAAATCAAGTGTGTTTGGGGGTGAGAAATGAGGTCTCAGTAGAGCAGTGAGGAAGCGCATGATCTTGGTACTGATGGCTAGGAGCTTAACTTATGAACATTCATACTGAACCCAATGACTGCTAGTATTTTCCGAGCATATACTTTGCACCAGCCCCCTGACCATGCTAAGCATTTTCTTGTGCAACTTCATGAAATTCTTTCCACAGATCTTGGAGTGGACACTCAACTTTCTAGTCCCAGTTTATGGAGTGAAGTAAGGCATACTGAGGTGGGTGACCTGCCTGAGAAAAAGAGGTCCTCTGGGAACCAAAAAGAGACAGTGGAGTTCAGAACCCACCATCTGCTCTTAGGAAGGAGACGCAGGTGGTCTCATTCTCTCGATTTGATCAACAGAGAGCTGAGTCTCAGGGGAATATAGCCTTGCTGAGGCCTCTAGACCACAGGTGACATTAGAGTCTTGGGATACTGAACCTCTGTTGTCTTCAAGTTGGGGACCTGACCTCTCTCTCCTGGACTACTTACCTCAGTTTAAACACTTCCCATGGCCTGGCACCAAGTTCATCCTTTAAGAAGTCAAGGATCCCTCTCAGACGCAAGCAGTCCCAATGCTGTGAGCACACTCGCGTTTCCAGCAAGGCATGTGCCCAAGGGATCACCTACGTTTATTTCAGTGACTGAGATGGACATTCTCTCTGAGGCAATCAATTCAGTGGTGACAGCCCAAAGTGACCTCTGTCCCTTTATAAACAGGACTCTGTGGGCTGGCAGGTGGGATAGGGGGTAGAAGAAAGACAGAAAGTGAGAAAACAAGTAAGAAAGAGAAAGCAAGTGTGAGTGAGAGAGAGAAGTGAGAAAATTAGAATGAGAGAGAGCAAGTGAGAGTGAGAAAAGCTAATGAGCAAGAGAGAGGGGAGATAGAGAGAAAGAGAGAGACTGATTCATTGCTGGCTGTCCTTGGAGAAGCAACTCAGGTCTGAAAAAACACAGGAGGTTAAGGCACTTGCCCTTGGAGAAGGCTCTGCTCCTTCCACTAACACCTAGCCCTTTTTTCAAGGTGGTGCGTTTGAGGATTTTTTGTTGTTGTCTTATTGTATTAGAGGCATCTCTCATTTGCTCATTCTGCAGCTACTTGCCACAGAGTCAGAGACAAATTCTTCCCTCCCTCCTGGGGCTCTGCATGGCCAAGGCCAGAGTGATGACTTATACCCTTTCCCCCAGCCAGCTGCCAGGCTGGTGAGTCCCTGGCTTCCTAGCAAATGCAGGGAGCCCAATCAGCCTCTAATTGTTGCTATGCAAAAGTCTTAATGGAAATAAATTAAAAGGTGCTCAAGCTAATTATTCTCTGCAATAAAAAAAATAATTATCAACTAATACAGCTCCTTTGCGAAGGGGATTCTCTGTTAGTGGGAGGAGTCGCTTCACTTGCTCAGAGCCTGCAATTGAGGAAGCTGTAAAAACTCACCGTGTCAACCTCGAGAGTATATATATCAAATCCTTGCATCTCAAAAAACACTTTCTTCCTGCTCCCCAAGTCTGGTATCATCTGCATATACCCCAACTCTGCTCTCTCACTCATTCTCTCCTTAGAAAACTCCATGAGGAATGGAGGCAAGGCTGGAATCCTATCTGGGGACTGCTGACCCCTGTCCACTGCCTCTCTCAGACTTTGCATTGTTTCTGCAACAGGCTTTTTATAACCACAGAAGTTTAGGATCTATTAGGTTATTTGCATCCAAGGAGGCAGAGTTGTTCCGAATAGCCTCTTCTCTTGGGGCAGGACCCAGTAGGGTGCTTGCCTTGCATGTGGCTGAATCAGGTTCAATCTCCTGAACCACAAATGGTCCCCCAAGCCTTTCCAGGAGTGATTCCTGAGCTCAGAGCCAGGAGTAAGTTCTGAGACATCAGCAATAAAAGACAGGAGAAAAAAGGTGATCATATACTCTTCTGAACCGAGATGAGGTGGTTGAGAGAAAAAGAAAGCAGAATGACCCTTTGGTGATGTCAGTTGCCAGAGATTTGCATCAGCACTCCTGGAATCTGGACCCCATGACTTGGTCTCCACCAGGACATGCCACCAATTGCTAAAGAAAAGGAGGATTTGCCTCTCTCTGTAACATGAAATGTGTCCTTTTCACTGCTGTTGGGATGGATTCTGGGTAGCAAACATTGAGTTATATTGTTGCTTCATCATTTGGGAATGAAGGCCAGGATCAGTCAGTCTTCTAGTGCTCCTGATCTCTTCTCATCAGCTCTTAACCCCTCCCCTTGTTGGCAAGTAAGGAGGGATACAAAACAAAAGATGAATTAAAGAGACAGACTGCGGATAGGGCTGAAAGGGAACCTAAGCACAGTGGTGCAGAGAGTTGGCACTAATGCAGGGAACGTTGTATGCCTAAAACCCAACTACGACTATGAATGACTTTGTGAAGCATGGAGCCTTGTGAAAGGAAAGATTGTGTGTGTGTGTTTGATATTGGTAACTTCTGGTGGAGGAATATTATTATTATTTTCTCGGTAGCTTGCCAGGCTCTCTGGCAATAGGTCTCATTCCCCTGACCCTGAAAGAGCCTCCAGTCATTTGGAAAAGACGAGTAAGAAGAGACTTAAAATCTCAGGGCTAGGAGGAATAGAGACGTTACTGGCACCCAGCTCGTGTAATTCGACCGTCAATGGGATGATAGTGATACAGTGATACAATGATATTATTATTTTAGAAAAAAGTTTTTTAAAAAGAAGCCCAGTGGCAAGGAAGATATCTTGTTGGTCAGGGCATATGCCCCACATGAACAGAGACCTGAGTTTGATCCCATCAATTCTTATTTATCCCCAAACCCCCACCCAAACACACACACAGACACACACACACACACACACACACACCAGCTGGTATGACCCAGGAGTTCCCCAACAACACTTTCTGACCCTGAGCACAACCACATTGCTGAATTCAAGTTGCTTGATTTGCCCGATATTACAAGGCATTAGCCTCCAGATCCACTGAGCACTGCTCAAGAGGCTCTGCTTTACAAAAAAAAAATAAATAGAAAGAAAGAAAACAGCCTCCTGTTTCTCATCTCTACAGTGGGAGGAGGATGTGCACTTGGAGGGGTGAGGTGTGAGCACTAGTGTGACCCGCTAACCCACACAGCAAACATCTTGGCTTTAATTTTGGTGATACATTTCTCCTCTCTCCATGCTATGCCTTTTTCCCCCATTGGGTGACTTTCTTCTTGGTTTTTGCCTCTTTTCCTTGACGTTATATTAGACTGATACAAACCAGACATAAAATGAACGGCACTTTTGTCCTCCCTGTAACTGCATTGGCATCAGATATCTCCTTGTGGGTTTGATCACTGTACTTTGCAGTACAAGGTTGATGTGGAGGAAGTGGGTCATAGGGACTCCCAGAATGGCACACAGCTCTGTGCCATCATCTTCAGATGCCATGTACTCCTAGTGTAGAGAGAGTACTGAAGTTTCAGATCTCAAGGAAGAATACTTGAAGTTCACAATTTCCCCTCTTCTAACCCTCCAAAGAGAGGTCTCACTGTGGACAGTGAGTACCAGCTCATTCTTTGTTGCAGGGGACTGTCCTGTGTTTTGTGGGCAGTTAGCAGCATCTCTGGTCCCCACCCAATTGGAAGCCAGTAACACCCTCTCCCCAATTGTGTCAATCAATAATGCTTTCAGGTTTTGCCAGGCGATTGCTGAGGGACCTCTACTCCAAGGCAGTTCACTCTGAGGACCAACTCAGGTTAGGAAGGAGTGGTGGGAATATTGGGACAAAAAAGGATCAGGCTTAACAGGACGAGTTCCACTTAGGTCCCAAGTGTGTCAGGCTGGAAGTCTGGGGGTGTCCCTCATGGGAATGTGACAAACACCACCTGCCTGGTCTAAGGACTTCTTTCTGTGCTTTAGGTTTTAATTGAGTGCCTGTGTGGAAAATAAATATTTGTGAGCCAGAGTTTAAAATGACAGAACTGAAATCCAGTCCAGGTCCTGTTGGACAACTTCCACCACATGGAAGAGCAACAGTACAGATATCCTCTCTTCCTCTGCATCTGCTCAAAGAGATCTTCAGAAATCCCAAACATTTTTATTTCTCTCTCAAAAAGGGGGGGACGCACTGTAGTGATAGTATAGTTTGTGGTACACTTGTATTTCACAGGCTAATCCAGCTTCACATATGGTCCTTTAAGGAGTAACCCCTAAGCACAGAGCTAGGAGTAAGCCTTAAAAAGCCTGAATTTAAATTAAAAAATAAGAAATAACTTGTTTTGTGGCTGAGGAGAGTACAGTGGGTAAGGCACTTGCCTTCCACATGGCTTACCCAGTTTTGACCCCTAGCACTGCATAAGTTCCCACAACAGTGTCCAGGAATAAGCCCTTATCCAGGAGTAAGCCCTAAGCACTAGCAGGTGTGGCCTCCAAAATTTTTGAAAATTAAAAACAAAGTTTATGGAGAGAGACAAAAGAAAAAAAGCACTTCCTTTAAGAGGGTAAAGTGCTTTCTTGCCTTACACTTGACTGACTTGGGTGCAATCCCTGGCATCACATGTGGTTCCCCCAATACCACCAGGAGTGATCCCTGAGCACAGAGCTAGGAGTAATGCCTAAGCACTGCCACATGCTGCCAACCCCTGAAAGAAAGAAAGAAAGAAAGAAAGAAAGAAAGAAAGAAAGAAAGAAAGGGGGAGAGAGAGAAAGAAAGAAAGAAAGAAAGAAAGAAAGAAAGAAAGAAAGAAAGAGAGAGAGAGAGAGGAAGGAAGGAAGGAAGGAAGAAAGAAGTAATATCTTAGCACTGCTGGGTATGACATTAAAATTAAAAAAATATTAAAAGACTTGACTTTCGCCTCATTTTTGTCGGTTACTGCTGCACTAAGAGCTCTGAGGACCGAAACAGAACTTTAAGGAGCTTTCTTGAAATAAGTCCTCTATTGCTTAGGGATGTTTCACCCAAAAGGAGTATTTTTTCATTGGTTTTGTAACTGAAGTGAATAATCTCACCTTACACTTTGGGGGTAGAGAGGTGAGGTCATTGTAAATATGAAAACAAAAAGCCAATGACGCAATTGTACACAGGTGTCCCCAAACTCCTATAATTAAATCAAAAAGAGTTTGATTAGGAGGGTGGGAGAGAACCTTGGGTCATTGGTGGAGGGATGCTGGTGGGGGGGGCAGGTTCGGTGTAGGAATATTGTACACCCGAAATCCTATTATTAACAGTACTGTAAAAGATGGTGCTTAAATAAAACAGAGGAAGAAAGAAGGAAAGAAAGGAAGGGAGGAAGGGAGGAAGGAAGGAAGGAAGGAAGGGAAGAAGGTAGGAAGGAAGGAAGGAAGGAAGAAGGAAGGAAGGAATGAAGGAAGAGAATGATGGAGGAAGAAAGGAAGAAAGGAAGAAAGGGAGGGAGGAAGGAAGGAAGGAAGGAAGGAAGGAAGGAAGGAGAAATAAAGCAAGACACATTAGCTTGAATGTTAAATCCATTTGTCCCTCCTAGCACTTCTACTAGAGTAATTATTTTAACTCGACTTGCAAATGGGTATTGTAGCAGTAAGAATGGCTGTTTGGTCACCAGAGAATTGACAATAAGGTAGTATTCCAGGAGCACGGCATAGATTTATCTTTAAATCATTGCATTTTTGCTTATTTATGAATTTTTTTCACAGTACAGATTTTCCATCTGACTATAGTCTCATTGAAAATCTATAACTACACAGTTATGCAAATTTCGTTTTGATTAAATGGGTCCACTTAAAATTGTATTCAAACATTTTCTGTTCGTTCAAAGATAATGCTCAGCTCACAAGGAAGCTTCCCAGAGAAAAGAGCTGGATAAAACAGCAGAAACCAGTCCAGGACTCAAAGACTGTATTTAAGGTAGCAGAAGACCAGTTTTTTTTTTTAAAAAAAAACGAGTTTTTTTTTTTTAACAAGAAATGGAGGTAAAGAAAGTAATAAATTACTTCAGGAGCAGAGGTTGGAAAAGTATCTTAGAAACATGTCCATGCTGATTACAAGTCAGAACTATGGGAGAAGCAGCAGAGAGGGGTGGGAGAAAAAAAAAAGATTGGTTCCCGGAATTGAGTCCGAACACAGGGAGTAAATGCCACGTTCACTCAGACAGCGTAAGGGAAAGCAGACTAGCCACCCCTCTCGCCATCACGGGCTGATGCAGGCTAAGCCCAGGGGCTTGGAGTGGGCACAGGTACATTAATCCAGGTTTCTGATCAGGAAGACCTCGAAGAAACATCTGTAACTCAAGAAACATCTGCAACGCGCCCACAGTTTGGAGTGTGTGCCGACTGATGGCCGTTGACAGATCACTGGGCTTTTCCCAACAGTTCTATTTTTCCTAAAATTTTTCTGTTATTTACACTGAATCTGTGTTCAATGTTAAAAAATTAATTCAGTATATTAGCTATATTAGAATCTCCTGCCCTCGCGCCAGACTGTCTTTGCTGGGACCCCTCGAGGGGGGTGGGTTGAGTCTCCCTCCCCTCCCCAACAGAACCCCTGGCAGCCGAAAACCTCCAGAACCCAGCCACAGCCATGCGCAAGGCCGTTATCCACACGCTCAGATGAGCCTCACACATGAAGGAACTGGCAGAGGAACCCAGGAATGTGGGAAACCAGGGCTGAGATCTCCAAGCCTGCTTGGATCGGGACTGGACCTCCTCCACCCAGATCCCCAGTTTTCCAGTAGCTTGGCAGTCACACCCACAAACTGCCCTCAGTGCCATGTAATCTCATCAATGACCAAGCTCCAGAGACTATAAAACAAAGTTCCCGGAAGAGAGTGATGCAGTTTCTCCCTATCGGAGAGCCCAGCAAGCTACCGAGAGTATCCTGCTCACACAGCAGAGCCTGGCAAGCTCCCCGTGACGTATTCGATATGCCAAAAACATTAATAATAACGGGTCTCATTACCCTGACCCAGAAAGAGCCCCCAGTATGCCACTGGGCTACACTAGCACGCGACAGGGATGAATGGAGATGTTACTGGTGCCCGCCAGAGAAAATCCATGAACACTGAGATGACAAGTGATACAAGTGATATTAGTTCTATCTTAAGAAGTAATGAAGTTAGGTATGCTAACCCAAATGAATGAGGTGATTGTGACTTTTGCAATTTTATATTCTTTAATGAGAATGAGCTGGATTTTTGACACATGAGCAGGACCACTGTGTGGAGAGGCTCTTAGAGTTGTCAATGCAGTGTGAGGGTGTCACACCCACCTCAGACACTCACAGTCGGTCCTTGGGATCAAATCTCACCAAAGGTTCCCTCTTGCTTGCTTTCTAATCAGGAGCTTATGCATATAATCTGATCAACAAAGTATTATGCTGATCTCTTCAACTGTTCTGCATCTGCGGTCTCCTCAGTTGAAATGCAACTCAAGTATAACAAATATACCTGAATTGGCATCAATTCAAAAACTGTCTCCCTAATAATCAGAAAAAAAAATACTCTGCTTCTCAGAATTAACATGGAAACTCCCAAATGTGTCCAGTTCAGGTAGTAGAGGGATTTTTTTAAAATAAAGTTTTAGTCCTGCTGAATATGATTTGGGAAAGAAGAAAAGACATTTAGTCATCATATAAGGAGTGAAAGCACATTGGGTAGGGTGTTTTATTTGCACATGGCCGACCCGGGTTCGATTCCTATGCCCCGGGAGAGCCGGGCAAGCTACCGGGAGTATCCCGCCCGCACAGTAGAGCCTGGCAAGCTCCCCATGGTGTATTCAATATGCCGAACACAGTAACAGCAAGTCTCACAATGGAGATGTTACTGGTGCCCGCTTGAGCAAATTGATGAACAACAGGAGGACAGTGCTACAGTACTACATCATATAAGTGCCCAGAGTGGTAGCACAGCTGGTAAGATTTTTTTTCTTGTATGCTGCCAACTTGGGTTCGGTCCCCAGCATCCCATATTGTCCCCTGAGCACTGCCAGGAGTAATTCCCGAGTGCAGAGCCAGAAGTAACCACAAAGCAGAAAAATAAATAAATAAATAGAAATAAAAGAAATTAAGTCCTTAGCACTTTGGGTGGGTGGGTGGCTGGGAGAAGGAGATAAATATCCTATATGAACATCCACTATCCTAGAGCAAACCAGGAGAGAAATTGGCCAACTTCTCTGAAGTTCTGTGTACTGAAGGCCGCACTGAGAAACAGAAATTTCACATTCATTGTTGTTGTTGTTGTTGTTGTTGTTATTATTATTATTATTATTATTATTATTTTGCCTTTTTGGGTCACACCCAGCGATGCTCAGGGGTCACTCCTAGCTCTGCACTCCGGAATTACTCCTGGCGGTACTTGGGGGACCACATGGGATGCCAGGGATTGAACCCGGGTTGGCCACGTGCAAGGCAAACGCCCTACCCGCTGTGCTATCGCTCCGGCCCCGACATTCATTATTTTTGATTTGACTCAGTATCCCCAGAGACTACTGCCTCCTATTCCTTTCTACAGAAAAGGGAAAGTATCAAGCAGTTGGGCAAAGTCTGTGTCCTCTCCCCATTCTGACGAATTTTATTTTATTTTATTTTATTTTTTTTCCTCTTTTTTTATTAGTGAAACACCATGAGGTACAGTTGCAGATTTACAATTTTTTGTGCTTGGGTTTCGATTATACAATGATCAGATACCCCTCCCTCCACCAGTGCCCATTTTCC
>JAOXYA010056624.1:0-12017 GCA_028565675.1 Sorex palustris | reverse complement strand
GCAGAGCCTGGCAAGCTACCCATGATGTATTCGATATGCCAAACACAGTAACAACAAGTCTCATGATGGAGACGTTAGTGGGCCCGCTCGAGCAAATCGATGAACGGGAGGACCGTGACCGTGATTGAGGTACCCTGTGCTGCCAGAGATTCAACTCAGGCCTTCTACATGCAAAGCGTATGCCCAGCCCATTGAGCTGTCTCTCCAGCCCATGTTAAATTTTCTTTGGCGACACCCAATGGTGCTCAGTGCTTATTCCTGGCTCTATATTCGGGAATCACTCCTGGCATCAAACCCAAGGTTGGTCACCTGCAAGCACCCTTCCCACTGTACAATCTCTTCATGTCAATTTTTATTGTTTAGAGTTTCATTTTATTTTATTTTATAATAAAGACCAGTTCATCAGGTGGACGTTGAGTCCATTTTCTTCTTAAGTGGCTTGGACTGTTTCTCAATTAAGTTTAAGCTAAAGTCTCAGATACCTGGGTTAAGTCCAACAAGATGCAAGGTTTCCCAGTCATGGTGCTGAGGAGACACTTCTCAACTGCCAGGGACTCCTCAACTAGCAGGAAGGGTCTCTCAGCTAAGGCAAGGGTGGCGCAGTACATCCCAAAAGGGTAAACAGCTGCCTTGAAGATCATTGACGCAAGAGATCTCTGACCTCCAGAGACGTGTCCATAAAGCAAGAGCCGGGAAGGCTATGACCGTCTTCACAGTGTGAAATCTCTGAAGGGACAGTGGCTGAGAAATCCTCTGTGTGGTGGTCATGAGCCAAGGTCATGTTTTTTTCACACAGCAGAAGCATTGAGGAAAATAAGGGGCCGGAGGCCAGTTCCACCCTGCCTGCAATGTCTTGGCAGAACAAGCCAACAGCATAAGGGAGCTACACACGGAGACCCGAGTCAGGAGTCTCTCTGAGTCCTACCTTTGACTTCAGCACAGTTCATCTTCTACAAGCAGCTGTGTATCTTCTGCAGCCGATGCCCCTCAGTGGCCCCAGAAATCTTTCAGGCTCCAAGTGTAGCCCAGCAGATAGTCTCTAAAAAAAGATTCTACCTCTATCAGCTGACAGAATCCCGCTTTCTGAGGAAGCATCCAGCAGCATCCTCAAGGGGACTGTATGTCCTTCTACATGGTCAGGGGATGTGAGGCTCTATGTCTAGAATTTTGTGATTCTCAGTAAGAATTGAGAACAAACCAGAAAGAATCCCTGGATTACTGTAGATCATGCAGACAAGGAAATAACGCTCTACGTGAACCCATTCCTTGATGAGTAGTTAATTTCTCTCCCAGAAGATTAAACTTCTGAACCCAGGGGTTGCATATTCAAGGAGCGACAGAGTTACTGAGAGGCCGGAGCTATAGAAGGTAAGGACACAGTATCTCTTCCTAGGTTCCAAGAGATCTGTACTGCAGGGCTATCAGATACAGTGGGAGTGGACAGGTGGAGCGCTAGGTAAATTAGTTAATCCAGTTGACCCTTTACATCTCTCTTAGACTCATGGAAAAGGGATCCAGAAATGGGATGACTGGGGGTGTTGGGCAGCAGCAGATAAAAGGAAGGCCCCAGCCAGGCAACCGTTTCTCCTCTCCATCCCCATCTCCTCTCTCTTCTCCCTCTCCCTTCCTCAGGGGCACAGGGCATGAGGGATCTCACTCATGCACACGGGGCTAAGGCCAGAGAGTAAGGAAAGACTCAGGGGGTGGGGAGCTGCTGGGATACAGCCCACAGGTTACAGAGCGGCAAGCCTCAGCAAGGGACACAAGGACTATACCTGATGTCGAGGAACAGTAGGAGTGATGTTGTGCACAGGTAAATGGAGAAGCCTGGATACTGGGGAGAGACCTGGACTCACCTACTCAAGCTGTTCAATAAACTAACATAAGATCATGAGTTTTGTATGCAAGTCTTTCATACTATTCTCAAGAACCCAGAAACTCGGAAATAAATTCTGAGTTTATGCTCACAAATTCATCACCTTAAAGTCTCCTCCTTCAGTGGGTCTGACCAATGGCCATAGTCCTGCCTCATCCCACAAGGTAGGGCAGCTGGTCTCTGCCAACCACGAGCAGCAAAGCAACTTCAGCAGCCCCCAATCCTGCCCTTACCTGCAACTCTCAGAACACTCAGAAATCATATAGCTAGACTCAGGGAGGAGCGCCAAGCCATAGCCACAGTACCTATTAGCCTTCTCCCTGGCCTGCGGGGAATGAGACCCATCTCTGTCCTGCCCCCAGGGCCATCTCTGCCAGATAAAGAGGGGCAGAAATTTCCCACTGTAAAAGAAAGTCAGCCTTGACCAGTCCTCCATGTCAGACATAAAGACCGTTTCACCATGCCAGATCCAGCTCGTAAGACATCAGCTAGTCTCCCAGCCCAGAGTCTGCACCAGGAACCCAACTGGGCCTTCATGCAGCCTGACCATGCCTCTGGGCTTAAGAGTTCCCTGAGGAGCTGTGGACCAGCCTTACCCCCCACAAATTCTATGCCCCCCCCACCCCCATCAGCAGCAGCCATATAAATGGCACATCCAACAGAACCCCACCCCGCTCGGCCTCTTGGGACCAGACCAGAAGATATTGCCCTAAGCTGAGACCAGCCCCTTCCCCATGGCAATGGCCACAGTTAATGATCAGAGGTTGTTTAGAGCTTCTTCAGGAAGTTCAAGTTCAAATCTACAGACTCGCATGAACTTGAAGGCAGAGACCAAAGGAAGACACACGGCCTTCACAGGGAAGCACGGGAGGCAGTGATGAAAAGAACTTCCATAGCTAGGCAAGTTCTCCGCAGATCAGGTGGAAGCCAAGGCACTGGAGCGCCATGAAGTCACACAAAGAGATGAGAGGGTGGGCATCCGACAGCTCTGTGCAGCCCAGCTTGGACTCTGGTTACGCAGAACTGAAGACTGTCGGAGAAGAGCTTGGACTTCCAGGGCCTCCAGCTGTATGGCCTGTGGGAGCAGCAGAGAGAGCTTTTCCTCATCAGCTCAGTTCCCTGGAGCACTGCTTCCTCATGGCCTCGTCAATGTCTTCTCTTCCTCTTTGTCAAGGAGATGGCTCTGTAGAGACAAGACATGGCCACACAGTTCCAAGTAGCGACAAGACATGGCCATGCACAGTTCCTGGGAGAGACAAGACAGACATGGTCACACAGTTTCTGGGAGCAACAAGACATGGCCACACAGTTCTTGGGAGCAGACAGAAGCCAGGTGCTCAAGACTGGAGAGCAGCCTCCAGCTGCCATCCTGTGTTGTGGCAGTCACCCCAGGCAGCTGGGCAGCTGGGCAGCTTCCAGTGCAAAGGGAAGCTCTGACATGCTGCCGGGAGGCTGGAGGCCAACACATCCCTGCCCTGAGCTCTCTGCCTTACTGCATCCCCTAGAGCAGGGTACACTCCACAGGGCCACTGTGCAAGGGAAATTGGCCCCTACCCCCACTCCCTGTTGGCTCCAGGGCTGTGGGGGAGAAGGACAGCAGAGCCAGCATGCTCCTATGCATCTTCTGGGCTGTTTGTCTTTTGGGAGCATCCAAGGAAATCCCACTCACTCGTCTTCTTGGGGCCAGACCAAGAGATTTTGCTCAAAGGTGAAACCAGCTCCCTGTCCCCAAGCCCTTTCAAGGTATGGACCATTTTCTTTCGTACTGGAGCAGTCTTGCCTAGAAACACCTGTTTCCTCCCTTTCCCCCCCTCCCATTCTCGCTGCCCTCTCCATCTCCTGAGCCAGAACTGATCTGGGCACCAGTTAATTGCATCACCATGGCTGCATCACACCCAACCTGATAGCTCATCCATCTCTCAACAAGATGGGAGACAGCGAGGGCAAACTGTTCCTCCCCGCTGACCTCTCAGACAGTGGATAAAGGGTAATGGACACTAGGTGCTGGTGGTCACTGCTCCCTCAATCAATTTCTCTATTTATTTTTCTTTAGAAATTGGGGCTCAGACCAAGGGCTCCCTGTGTGTCTTCTTCCTGTTTTCATACCCTCTGGAACAGTCCAGATTCTCTGCGAGGGATCAAACCCAAGACCTTACACACAGGAAATGTATGCTCTCCTGCTGAACTTTACCTCTGGATGCATTCCCCCCCACCCCTTACCACTTTGCCTTTTGGGCTATATCCAGCAGTGCTCAGAACTTACTCCTGGCTCTGTGCTCAGGGATCACTCTTGGCAAGGCTCCAGAGACCATATGGGGTGTCAGGGATTGAACCTGTGTCAGCCACCTGAAGGGCAAGTACCCTATCCACTGTACCATTTCTCTGGCCCCTGTCTATTTTATATTCTTTATGTGAGTATTGTATTATTTATGGAAACAATTCAGGAGTTACATTACTCCCAGCTTAGATGTACCAGGCAAAAAACGTGTTGATTTGCTCTAGCAAAGAAAGCACATCTGGAACAGCAGACAAACTGACAATCCATGGTTGTTCACCAAGATCCATCTGCCCTTTGTAGAAAAAACACTAAGTTATAGACATAATTCAAAGAGGAAGAAACTGGGATTAAGATCATACAGCTACTAAATGCCCAACCGGAAGCCAAACCTGACTGGCTCCAAGGAAGTCCACCACTCCGAACCCTAAAATCTCTGTAAATCTAATCTCACCAAGTTTTGAGATTTTGTTGCTGTTGTTGTTCTTGTTCTTGTTTGTTTTTTGATTTTGGCGCTACACCTGGCAGTACTCAGGGGTTACTCCTGGATTTGTGCTCAGGGATCACTCCTGGAAGTGCTCAGGGGATCATGTAGGGTTCTGGGATCAAATTCAGGTCAGCTGCGTGCAAGGCAAGCGCCCTATTTGCTGTACTATTTCTCTGATCCCGGATCGCACCAAATCATTCACAAATCCGCCCCCCCTAGAGGCCGAAGCGATAATACTGCGGGTTGCACTGACCAGAATTCAGTTCCTAGCATCCCATATGGTCCCCTGAGCACCGCTCAGTGCAGAACCTGAGCATCGCTGGGTGTGACCCAAAAAAGAAAAGAAAAAAAAAACTGCGCCTCCACAAATTTTCGGGGTGAAAAATACATTTTTTAAAATAACAATTTGACCTCACATATTAAATAGCCGAACATTTAATATCCCAAATAAAACCCAGTCTTACCCTTGAAGTCTTTGATTTCTGGTGGAAGCTCAAATCGGGACCTTTCTGGATGACCGTTTGGCGATCACTGTTCTTAACGGCTAAAGGATGTGATCCGCGTGGAAGTCCCGCGGGGCTGGGCGGGGTGATGACGCTGCAGACGCCAGGGTCCGGGTGTTCTTGCGTCTGGCTTCCAGTTCAGCTCTGTCACTCCACTGCAGGGCAGTTGGTTGGAACCACGAAAGTTGCGCAGGCACTGCGGCGACTGCGTCAGGAAAATTCGTGCGCTCCAAGGGGCGGAGCAATAGTACAGTGCGGGTGCTTCCTTGCCTTGCACACAGCCGAGCTGGGTTCAATCCCTGGCACCACATAACGGTCGCCCGAACCCTGTCAGGAGTGATTCCTGAGTGCCATGCCAGAGGTAAGCCCTGAGCACTGCTGGGTGTAGCCCAAAAATTAAAAAAAGAAAGAAAATTCATTCGTACCGTATCTTCTCAACACTGCTAGTGGCTGTTGTTGATGGGTTTCATGCTATTGGTTTAAACCTTTAGGTATTGCATAAAACCAGAGCAGGATTACTCCAGGTTCTGACACTGATGTTTGACATTTCGTGACTCTGTCCTGGCTGTTTTACTGCAGAAAATAGCAGGTCATTTAAAACCACTTGAGGGGCAGCCCATCTTCACAGAGGGATGCAAAGACCAGTACTGGAGCTGTAAGCACATGGCTTCATCTGCAGAGCCAAGAAAAATGATCAGCTAGGAAGGCATTGCATCATGATGAAGAGGCCAATCTAGGGCTGGAGAAATAGTACAGAGGGCAGGACGTTTGACTTGAATGCAGCTTTTTTCTGACCCATTTGTGATCCCTGAAACCACACATAGTTCCCTGAGCCCTGCCAGGAGTGATCTCTGAGCACAGAGCCAGGAGTAAACCTGAGCACCACTGCTTTGATGGGAGGCCCAAACTCTCCCCACCGAAATAACTGAAATTAATAAAAATAATAAAAGGATCTCTTTTCCCAGAAGACATAGCAATCTTCAACATGGATGAACCTTAACCACAGAACATCAAAGTGTATGAAGCAAAATTAATAGAATTGCAAGAAGATATAGACAAATCCATCTATGACATGTGGAAACTGGCACCTCTCTTACGAACAAACCCAGCAGGCAAAAAGTTATTAAGGGTATATAGTTAAACTGAAAAGCACCTTCAATTTGATATATTGACATTCATTCATAGAATGCTGAATATATAGTTTTCACAAGCTCCTGTGAAACATTCACTAAAATAAATACATTCTGTTAAAGTGTCAAAATACATTTTAGCAGGGCCCCAGCCATAGCCCAGCAAGTAAAGCCACTATCTTGCACCTGGCTGACCTGGGTTTGATCCTTGGCACCACATATGGTCTTCCAAGCACCAGCACTGCCAGGAGTGATCCCCGAGAGGCCAGAAGAAAGCCCTGAGCACAGCTGGGCTGGCCCCCAAATAAAACAAGATACATTTTAGCAAATTTAAAAAGAATACATCAGGGCTATAGAGATAGTACAGAAGGTCTGGCGCTTGCCTTGCAGGCAGCCCATCTAGATTTGATCCCTGACATCCCAAATAGTCACCCAGAGCACCAGCAGAAGTAATTCCTGAGCACAGAGCCAAGGAGTAACCCCTGAGCATCTCCAGGTGTGGCCTGAAAACCAAAACAAACAAACAAACAAACAAAAACCCCACAAAAAAACAAAAAGAATACATGAGTCTGTTCTCAGACCACAAGAGAATTGAGCAAAAAAGTAATAACAAAAGAGATCTGGAAAACTCCAAATAATGGAAGATTAAACATCAGATTTCTAAATAACACAAGTCAAAGAAGTGCCATGCCAGGGAGGTAGAGAAATTGCCTTGCATGAACTCCAGAGTTCAATACTTCCTACTGCAGAAAGCAAACAAGAAGTCCAAAGAAGGAAAAACAGTTTCTCAAATGGGTACATAATTTATCAAAACTTGCAGAATACAGCAAAAGCAAAATTAATGATAGACAGCTTTGAATGCATATACGAGACAAAGAAATGGGCAGGAGACAGTGTACAGGGAGGGGTTAAGGCACAGGGGTTAAGGGGTTAAGGCACAGGCCTTGCATGCAGCTGACTTCTGTCTAATCCCTGGCACCATGTGGACCTCTGAGCACCACTGTGTGAAGCCCTGGCGGCCTGTCAGGGGTGGTCCAGGTAATTCTGGCACAGCAGGGCTGCTGGTTGGTCAAGAAGAGCCAGAACGTTCCAGTGGGCCTCCTCATTACTGCTGGGTGGGGGTGGTGGAACCCCTTGCAAAACTTTTTTAAATAATAAAAGTTAAAATCAAAGTGTTGCAGGGAGTACAGGGTTTTAGGCACTTGCCTTGGATGTGACTGACCTGTGGTTTAACCTCTGGCACCCCATATGGTTCCCTGAGCCCTGCCCCTAGTGGTCCCTGTGCAGGGTTGGTGTGGTCTCAAAACAAAACAGAGGGGCTAGAGTGATAGTACAGTGAGTAGGGCATTTGCCCTTCATGCGATCGACCTGAGTTTGATCCCTGGCATCCCATATGGTCCCCCAAGCACGACCAGGAGTAATTCCTGAGTGCAGAGCCAGGAGTAATCCCTGAGCATTGCTGCGTGTGACCCAAAAAGCAAAAAAACAAAAACAAAAACAAAACAAACAAAAAACCCCAAAAAACAACAAAAAAAACCAAACCCAAAAAAACCAGAAAGTGCTACTTGAGATAGAAATATTTGTCTTGAGATAGAAATATTTAAGTAATGACAAAATGAGAACTCCTATTAGACTTGTTTTTTGGGCCATGGAAGGGGGCTTGCATCTATGCACAAGGGACAGTGAAGGGCCAGTGTCATGACCGGCTTTCTGAACAAGAGTTATTATTATCTATCTAGCACACCGTGGAGCTCAGGGGCTACTCCTGGCACATTGCTCATTGCCTGGGACCACTCCTGAACAACTTGGGAGAAGCATACAATTCTGAGGATCAATTCCAGGCTCCCACGTTCACTTCAGCCTTTTGTGCTACCTGCGTAAAGGTTTTAAAATCTGTGAGGGATTTCTGCAGATCCATAAATCATGGCGATTGGACCAAAGCATTCTTCCAACCCAGCAACTTCCTGTCTGTTGCAGGGAGATAAAGCCCTTGACTCCCAGAAAGTGTCTGGCCTGCTCGTCTGTATGTGCTTAATTGGGTTCTGCTGTGGCCTGTGGGGTGACCTGTGGCGATAGGTCCAGGCCGAGCGTGCCCAGTGGCGATCAGTAACACCTGGCCTCAGAGGCACACCTGCTCATTATTGCCACTCCAGGAAGGTCATTTGGAGGACAGGTTGCTTAATACTGAGCCAGAACTGCTAATAAGCACCAGTTACTCCAAGAGCTAAGAATTTGCCCCTGCTTTGCTGGGAAGATTGTCATCAAAAAATGCCCGATTGAATGATTAGCTTGCCCTGAAGAATTTGTAGGTTGGATATTTTGCTTAGAGGTAAGTTCTCCAAGGGATTTACAGGCTGGGCCTTTTGTTCTGGGAGGGGTGAAGGGTTGCTGCGGATAAGGTACACTTTGTTGTGCTCAGGAGCTAGTCCTGACTGTGTTCAGTGTTGTACACCTGGGGGTGCTCAGAGACCCTTATGTGGTGTCGGGGACTTGAGACCATTACTAAAGTCACGTGCAAGTGTCTGCCTTCTGTACTATCTCCCTGCCCCCTGGCTGGACTCCTTAATGGGTGGGGTGAGTGGCCAAGGCCAGTCCTAAAAAAATAAATAGGAAAAGGGGACCAGAAGGCTCATGCCTTGCACATCGCCAACCCAGGTCGATCTCTGGAGCCTCAACCAGTCCACTGAGCTCTGCCAGGAACAATCCTTGAGCACAGAGCCAGGAGAGAGCCCTCGGCATAGTTCCAAAAAGACAGGCTCCAAAGGTAGGATAAAAGAAACAATGAAAGCTTGAGGTATTGGGAAGATGTTTCAAAGGGCTGGTGTGCATACTTTGCTACCCAGCACCCACCCCATGACCTCTGGCAGTGACCCTCAATTAATGAGCAACCAGTCAGTCCTCAGAGAACTACTGGGTGTGGCATAAAACAAAAAGCAAACAGACAAACGTCCCAAAAGCAGGAGCAAGAATTGTAAAGTTTAAGATAGGAAATCAGGGGGCTGGAGCGATAGCACAGTGGGTAGGGCGTTTGCCTTGCAAACAGCCAACATGGTCAACCCGGGTTCAATTCCCAGCATTCCATATGGTCCTCCGAGCACCGCCAGGAGTAACTCCTGAGTGCATGAGCCAGGAGTAACCCCTGAGCATCGCTGGGTGTGACCCAAAAAGAAAAAAAAATAGAGATCATAGCCCAACGGTGCAGAATTCAGCCCTGGCGACTTGGCGACTCCCACCCCCTGCGGAGAGTGACCCGCACCACCCCCCCAAGCACCACGCCCCGCAGTAGCCCCGCAGGGTGTGGCCCTAAAGCAAGCAAACAATCAGACAAAAAATGCGGGGGCGAGGCCCTCTCACCCCCCAACCCTGGAGGTCCAGCTCAGGGCGGTCCCAGCTCAAGGATCGGGGTGCAGCGAGCGGGTCCTGTCCTGCGCTGGCGACAGTCGTTCATTCCCCGCCCAGGTCTCCCGGAAAGGCCGTCAGCAAAGCAGGTGAGTCTTGGGCTCCCCGAATTCTGGCAGGGGCTGTGCGTGCCGAGGGCCACCCAGGGCGGCTGGCCGTCCCTAAGGCGGGGGACGAGCGTTTCCTCGCACTCCCTCGATCAGTGCTCAGTGCGGGGTTGGAAGCGCCAACTGACAGTCGGGTAGGGGGGGAACCGAATTCCAGGAGGGCTGCACCGCGCCCGGCCACCGCCCCCCGGATCCAATCAGCAACGCGGAGACCCCGGGGATCCCCGAGCGTCCCGCCGCGATCAGAGACTTACCCAGCGACCCCCCCAGAAACCAGGGCGCAAAATGCACCCCGAGATCTCCCGCCCGCCGGGGTCCAGGAGCTCATCCGCCGTCCTCCCGGGGTGCTCGCGGCTCTGCGCGCAGGCGCGGCCCCGCCCTCGGCCGTGCCACCCGTGGGTGCGGGGGACGCCGGCGCGCCGGGGACCCCCCCAGAAGAGCCCCGCGGGACGCCAGGAGCCCAGGGGGGACGCTTTGCTGGGCTGAGTGAATAGACTGCAGGGAAGGGCCGGACCCCGGAGCCGCGCCGCGCCCCTCCGGGCGACGGGGTCCCCCCTGCACAGCGCAGCGGTCCTGTCTCCCGGCGTCCGGGCGTTGCCGTGGAAACCGCGTCCCGGGACCGCTGCGCAGCATCGCGCCGGCGCCTTTGTTGCCGCTAAGGTGAAGCGCGCAGCGTGGCTCGTTCCCCGAACCCAGACACTGGCTGGACGCGCCAAAATGAGCCTCTCCCCGCTGCCGGCCCCTCGGTCCTCTTCCTCCTCCTCTTTTCCGACCACAAACCCAAAGACACCTCTTCCTGGCGGTGGTGGGAGTCACTGTGTCGGGGCGCGGGGGGGCTCCTCAAAACTTTGCAGCGTCCCCCGCAATCAAAGGCCCTGAGTTTCTCCGAAGATTTCGCCTGTGCCTGCCAGGTACGGTGCAGGGTGCTCCGAGCGACTCTCGCGGGCATCTGCGAGCTGGGGAAACTGAGGGCACAGCTTCGGGAAGGCGCAGGGCGAGGAGCAGAGACCCAGCTCCTCCCGGCTCAGAGCCGAGGCGAAAGACATTCAAGCGATGTTTTCTGCCTGCTCCATCCACTGAGCAACCCGACCAGTTCTGTCCTCTGCGAGCGGAATCCTCATCTGACCCAGTCTCGTCTAGCGGCAGACCTAAAGTAGTTTAGAATTCTCCCGTAGTCAGGGTTAAAAAGGTACACGGGCGGGTTGGAGCGGTTGTGCAGTGGCTGGGGCGTTTGCCTTGCATGCAGCCGAACCAAGTTCGATTCCCAGCATCCCCGAGCACTGCCGGGAGTAATTCCTGAGTGCATGAGCCAGGAGTAAGCCCTGTGCATCGCTGGGTGTGACCCAAGAAGCAAAAAATTGAATTAAAAGGTACACGGGCCAGAGACAGAATACGGAAGGCATGACATTTGCATGCTGGCGACCAGGGCTTATCTCTGGGCCCTCTGGGGTCCCTCGGCACAAACAGGGGCCACTCCTGAGCACAGAATCAGGAGTCATCCCTGAGCCCTGCTGTATGTGATCTTCCAAAACCCTCCAAAAATTAAAAAAAAAGTCAACTAGCTTATATTTAATTGGAATATTTCTTTAAAGTCATGTGCTCCAAATCTTATTATTTCTTTTTGGGTCACACCTGGCAGTGCTCAGGAATTACTCCTGGCAGTGCTCGGGTGACCATATGGGATGGCAGGGATCAAACCCTGGTTGACTGCATGCAAGGCAAACGCCCTCCCCATTGTACTATCACTCTGGCCCTATAATTAACATTTAAAAATTTTAATTCTCTCTATGAGCCAAATTCCTCATTTTCTAGTTTTTTTTTTCCCCCCCGAGAGGACTGGTCAAGCCGTCACTTTTGGTGATGCTTGGCCACCCCAGCTGGTCTGTTCAAGAAACCATCAGGGCCACAGCCAGCAGCGCCTGGGACCTGCCTGGTGTCTGAGCCATACAGAACCCCTCAGCCCTGTGCTCGCTCTCTGGTCCACTCACCTCTCTGTTTTGTTTTATTTTGTTGCTTTGGGGCATTGCTCAGGCAATGCTCAGGGGTCATTCCTGGCTCCACACTCAGGGATCACTCCTCGCAGCACTCGGTGGTGGTTGGAGAGGTCGTATGGGATACCAGAGATTGAACCCAGGTTGGCTGCATGCAAAGCAAACGCCTTCCGGGGCTGGAGCGATAGCACAGCGGGTAGGGCATTTGCCTTGCACACGGCCGACCCGGGTTCGATTCCCAGCATCCCA
>JAOXYA010056616.1:0-12017 GCA_028565675.1 Sorex palustris | reverse complement strand
GACGTTACTGGGCCCGCTCGAGCAAATCGATGATCAACGGGAGGGCCTTTACTTTACATATATATATATATATATATCAGAGAACCCGGCAAGCTACCGAGAGTATCCAGCCCACACGGTAGAGCCTGGCAAGCTACCCGTAGCATATCTGATATGCCAAAAACAGTAACAATAACAGGTCTCATTCGCCTGACCCTGAAAGAGCCTCCAATTAGGCAGCACTGGGAAAGATGAGTAAGGAGAGGCTGCTAAAATCTCAGGGCTGGATGAATGGTGCCTGGATGACAGTGATACAGTGATATATACATACTTAATTTTTAGTCACTTAGAGAAAGTAAAACAGAAACACAAAATCAGAATTTTATCTTTGGTAGAAAGTCTGATTGAAAGGGAATTAAGATGATACACTTGATGCTGGAGCAATAGCACAACAGGAAGGGCATTTGCCTTACACGTAGCAGACCCCAGTTGATTCCCAGCATCTCATATGGTTCCCTGAGCACCGCCAAGAGTACTTCCTGAGTGCATAGCTGGGTGTGACCCAAAAAGCAAAAAAAAAAAAAAAAAAAAAAAGATGGTGCACTCAAGAGACAAAAAATTAGGTTTGTGCTAAATGTATTAAGCATTACTAATATGTCATGAAATCCAGAAACATAATTCATATTTATGAAAGACTTATACAAACATATCAATAATCAACAAAATTTAAATGTATATGACTTCAAGTACCTGCTTAGTTGTTTGGGTTATTTTTTTTTTTGGTGGGGTGTATTTTAGTTGCTGACATCTTATATTTTAATTTGGCAATGATAAAAATTTAAAATTATGAGGATACTAGTTCATCTATTAAAAAATTAAAATTATAAAATGATCCATCTATGGTTATAGTCTCAATCTTAAAAATAACAGGAGAACAAAGAAGACTTGGTTGAGCACCAGACACTCTATTAGGAACTCTAATGAAAATTTTCCCTAATTCTGTGGGAAAATGTCATAAATTCATGAATACTCATTTTCCATGCTTACTAAGAGAAATATAATTAATGGCATACCTCTGACTCTTGAAATGTGTTTTCATCCGAAACACAGCTGTCTAAATTAATTTCAAACTTTACCCCTTTCTAGAAGAAAGCAAGAAAAAAAATTTAGCAATCCAATTAAAACCTAAAATAACAATAACCTATTAACATTTCAGGGAGTGAAACCATTAGAATAACTTCAAAAAATAAGGTAATTTTATAATAATAGTAGTGGGAAATTCCAGTAGGCAATCCAGATTGCAAGATGGGAACTCTTAGCTTTTTAATATGAAACCCAAATGTAAAAATGCTTATTACCTTATCCTTATGTTTCTGCTGTGGATTTTTACTTTCTTTTACATTCTGCACTGTAATTTGCTTCAGGTCTCTTTCAATATCCTGAAGGTTTAGAGAGAAATTAAAACCTATCATTTAATACTGATTGAACAATTATACAATGAAACCCCCGGATTCATAGCTTAGTATGTTTATGTTATTTGCTTTCTATATCGATCTGATGACTGACTTGAGAATAAAGATCTGCCTTTAGAAAGGATAGTTATGGTGCTGCAGAAGCAGCTCACAGAGCTGAGTGCATGCTTGCATGTGGGATGCCTGAATTAGATTTCCAGGAACTGAAAGGTCCCCTGATTACTTCTAGGAATGCCCCCAAGCCACGTGTCAGGAACAGGTCCTGAGTATTGATGGATGAGGCAAAAAACAACACTTGGCAGTGCTCAGGGGTTACTCCTGGTTCTGCACTCAGGGATCACTCCTGGCGGTGCACAGGGGACCATCTTGGGTGTCAGACATCAAACCTGGGTCATCTATATGCAAGGCAAATGCCTTATCCACTGTACTATTTCTCTGACCCTAAAAAAACAACTTTCTAAAGGATATTTACTAGTTCACTGGAAATTGGACACAGTGGTCTGTTAATAACACAAAATATGAATATACTTAGGATACATTTAATATTCACATCACAATGGATACAATTCCATAATGTGACAATGTTTACTAAGTCCAACACAACCTAATTTTATCATTTAACAATAGACTATTTCTAGTCCAAGTATGAGGTCTATGATCTTAATCAAGAAAACAAGAAAGTGCACAGCTCACAAGAATATAAAGGAAGGAGACAGCTCTGAAAGTTGATGGAAATTTTCCAATGGCGAGGACTATAAAGCCAGATGACGCAAAGGGTAGGGGGAGTCTCAGAAGCAAAAAATGCCTGCCTTGAAAGTGTGTGGTAATCAGTTCAGTCCCCAGTGCAGCCATATGTATCAATCACTAGAAACTCTGCTCTCTGGGACCTGTGGAACCTCAATAAAAAGCAAAACGCTCTAGAGCACAGTCAGGTATATAGAAGCACTGCAGCTAAAGAGTCATCTCCAGCAAGCACAGTAACACTGTAGCACTGTCCTCCAGTTGTTCATCTATTTGCTTGAGCAGCGGGCCAAGTAATGTCTCCATTGTGAGACTTGTTGTTACTGTGTTAGGCATATCAAATACATCATGGGTAGCTTGCCAGGCTTTGCTACAGGCTTTACCATGCAGGCAAGACACTCTTTCCAGGTTCTCTAAGGGGGGTGGTGCAGGAATAGCTCCTGAGCACCAAGTGAGTGTGGCCCCAAAACAAAATAACACCGAAAGAACCCGGGTTGCCCGGGTTGGCCGTGTGCAAGGAAAACACTCTACCTGCTGTGCTATCGCTCCAGTCCTATCTCCAGCAAGCACCATGACTAAAAGGGTCTGTGAGCACTGTAGCTGGGACTGTACCTCTGTGTCAGCAGCGCAAAGGCCCCCATGAGCACTGGAATAGGAATATGTGCGAGCACTACAAACGGTAATCCCCACAAGAGACCAAGGATACTAGCATTGCAACCACATGCATAGCCCCTGACAACCACCATGGCCATGTTTAAGCACGTTGTCACAACAGCACAAAGGGAAGGGAAGGGGGAAAGACCAACTTTGAGGGACAGAGAGATGGTTCAAAGGGTCGAGGGTGTGCTCTGCATGCTGGAGCCCCAGGCTCAGTCCTCGGCCACCACATAATCCCCTGAGCACTGAGCCAGGAATAGCTCCTGAGCACCAAGTGAGTGTGGCCCCAAAACAAAATAACACCGAAAGATAAAGCATTGATTAGAGAGAGAGAGAGAGAGGCAGAGAGAGAGAGAGAAAAGAGAGATTAAATAGCAATAAAATCAAAGAAACAGTGGTAAGACGCAGGACGCAGTTTATTTTCTGCTTTTTGGGTCACACCCAGTGATGCACAGGGGATGGCAGGGATCGAACCCGGGTTGGCTACATGCAAGGCAAACGCCCTACCTGCAGTACTATCACTCCAGCCCCAAAGACACAGTTTAAATGATGAGATTTTTCAGGTTTAGTATTGTCCTCTCTGCCTTCCTCAGCAAATGGGGACATATTCATGCTCTGGATTTAACTGCCATCTTTATGCAAAACTCCTCAGAATGTCTCTCCAGGGCTAGGGAAGTGGCTCCAGGGTCTGGAGTGCATACTTTGCATGTGGGAGCCCTAAGTTAGTCCCTAGCATCTTATGGATTCCCTCCCCGCCAAAGCATGGGTGGCTGTGGTCCAAAAAAGGGACAAAAATGCATCTTCAGAGGCTGGGGACAGCTCAATGATAGAGCACCTGCCTCACAGTCATGTCACAGCTCAAGCCCAGCACTGCCCGGCCACTGCTGGCCACAGTGGGGTATGTGGTCTCAGGGTGGAAACAACAGCACCAACACAATGCAGCCTCAGGTCACTGCAATAACAGAAGGGAAGGAAATGGAGGGGAGGGGAAGGGAATTCGCATCTTCAAGCTTCATCTTTCTCCCCTCTGAACTTCAGACTCACAGAAAATGGAACTGTCTTCCTAGCCCCAGGTCACACCTGGCTATGCACAGGGGTTACTCCTGACTTTGCATTCAGGAATTACTCCTGGCGGTGCTCGGGGGGACCATATAGGATGCTGGGAATCAAACCTGGGTTGGCCGCATGCAAGGCAAACGCCCTATCTGCTGTGCTAGACCCCAGACCTGCTAGCCCCATTTTCACAGTGCACAGTTTGTACCGAGCGTAGCCCCACACGCCAGACACCCTCGTACACGGCACGCCGTGGTGCAGAGAAAGGTCCCTGCTAGCCTGGGTCTCACATGTGCCAGGCAGACAGGTCACAGGTGAGTCATCTGACGGCAGAAAAGTATGGCGTGTTTCAAAGGAAACAAAACAGGGAAGAGCAGAACACATGAGCCGAGGGCGCATGACACAGGCGGGCTCATGTGCCATCACAGAGCGGAGGGCCTGGCAGGTAGGTTCCTTGCAAAGGGATAAGGCTCCGCTGGGAGCATGGCTGCAGCTCACAGATCTGCTCGGACTCACTTGCTGCTCCCATGACACATGGGCCCGTCCCACTCTTCATAAAGGGCTCTGGGTGGCCACGGAAATGACTCAAAGGGCTGAGGCTCGGCCCTGGCAGGTGGCAGGCCTGGGTTCCATCCCTAGCAGCGTATGGTCCCCTGAGCTTCAAGCCAGGAGAACCCTCCCAGAATGGCTTGATGAGGCCCAGGAACTAAAAAAAGGGACCGTGCCTCCTTTCAAGACAGAACCTGAGTCTTCTTGATAGGTAAAGATAAGGATAGAGAATTAAGATTTCCCATGTCCCAAAAGGACAGTATGCCAATTTGGTATGGTCTGCTTTGTGGGGGAGGGGGGATGTTGTTTGGAATGCACAGAAACTATTCCATATAAATTAACAGTAATGAGACACTTGCATGCCCCCAAATAGTACTAAATTACAGCCTATAGGAGCACTTGACTTTCAGATATCTGGGGAAATCTGTCTGGATCTAGATAGACGAGACAAAGAAATACAGTTTTGATACAAATTCTAAAGCTCTCTGTCCATCCTTTCCCATCAGGGCACTAGCGCTTCTCCCTTAGAATCAGTCACCACCCTCAGAGGTCCCATCACCTCTGTGTGGGTATTCACAGCAGCACCTGCCTGGGAATCATTGTTAGCTCTCAGCCCGGCAGCCTGGAGAATGGTCTTCTCTCCTGCAGTAACAGGAATTCTGCAACAGGACTGTGCCTTATGTACATTTGACCAAAGAGGGGGTGAGTGTCACTTGCATTGCACTCGACTGACCCAGGTTTGATTCCTGGCACCCATATACAGTCCTCTTGAGCACCGCCAGGATTAAACCCTCAGTTCAGAGCCAGGAGTTAGCCTAAGCATTACCAGGTATGTTTCCCTTAAAAACAATACAAAAACAAAAAGAAAACCTTCTACCCACTCTCAGGCTACAGAGCTAGGAGGAGAGGGCAGGAAGGGGTCGTGGAGGGACTGGAGGGTGGAAGGAAGCAGGGGTGGGAGGGGCGGGGTTGGGCAGGGAGAGGGGAGGAGAGGGGCTGGAGAGGTAAGACAGGGGAGTTGGGAGGAGAGAGCCGTGAGGGGCGGAGTGAGTAAGCTGAGGGGCAGGGTAGGGAGCTCTGGGCTCAGGTGTTGAGGTCGCAGTGGGAGAGTCCTGGCGATGCGAGGGGCTGAGGTCTGAAACTTGGGGCCTGGAGCCGGGAATCTACATGCAGGGACCTGCCCCAGGGGTTGGGGGATCTTGCGTGAGGACCCAGGGGCATTCGTCAGGGTTCAGCTTGGCCAGGAGGAGGGCTGGGGGTTAGTGTGGAGGGGCTGGGAGGTCAGCAGAGGGTGATGTCAGAGGGGACAAAGGGAAAGTGCAGAGGTCGGCACTGCCCCTCCCTAGGCCAGCCTCTGGGTGACCCTTGGGGAGCGCTTGGGAGGGCCTGGGAAGCAGCCCAGGAGCTGCCCGCAGGCCTGGGAGCTAAACAGAGATGGGAAGGCACAAACAGTCCCTGTGCCAGCTGGCAGTGCCAGGGACACGGACAAGAGTGATGGCCCCTAACGGGGACGCACTAGGTCTCCATCACTCAGGGTGAGCTCAGTCCCAGCACCGCAGAAAGCCACATTGGTTTCTGTTGGGCTTGGGTTGTGGGTTGTTGGGTTCACACTTGTGGTGCTCAGGGCTTCTCCTGGCTCAGGGGATGCTTTGGGGGCCCGGGGACCGAACCCGCTGTGGCCTGGGCTGGAGCAGCTCCTCACACACACCAGGCACATGCTCTACCCAGTGAGCCATGTCCCACCCCAACCGTGAAGGCTCGGGAACTTCAGGCCAGGAGTAGCAGTGTTGCCACATATGAGTCCAGGATGATGCAGTTTCCCCTCTGCACACTCACCCTGGGCCTCCTGAGGCCAAGGGACAAGCACAGATTGGCCAGCCAGGATGAGGCTTCTCTGAAGACAGGGGCGACTCTCTACATCCGGGAGTTTGGTGTGAAAGTGGGTCTCACGGCGTGGGAAAGGTGGGCATGGTGTCGGCTGGGCACCAATGTGAGGGCACTGCCCTCTTGGTCAAAATGGGCTCTGGAGACCATGCCTGAGTGTCTGGACCAGGGGCGTGTGGGGGGGCCTCTGCACTGGGCTCTGTATCCAGGGGTAGCCCCAGACTATGACAGGAGGTAGCGGGAGAAGGGGGGCAGGCAGCCCTGTCTGCCAGGAGCTCGCAGTCTGCACCTCTTTTCAGTCGCCCAGAGGTCACTGCCAGCCTCAGGGGACTCAGGCCTCTCTCTGGCTGTGGGCGCCAGGATATGGGCGCGGTGGGCCTTACCTTGTTGTGAAACCCGGTCCTCCGGCGCTGGAAGTCAGTGAGGGCACGGAGGCCTCAGAGGGATGCCCCTGGACCGTTGAAAGGGCTGTTGGTCCCTGCTCTCCCCACCTCACTGACCAAGAGACTGTGGCCTGGCCACAACCATTCCATCTTGGGGGTCCAGGGTGCGGGGAGAGGCGTGGGGCCTTCAGAAAAAGAAACAAATGAACACAGTCATTCTAAATCAGTCATTTGTGGGATATAAAAATATAAGGTAGAAGACTAATATCCATGGCCAGGGAAAACAGAGGCCAGGAGGGTTGGTCAGTGGTTGGAATCTACCACAACGTGTGGGGGGATGTAGGGCAGGTAAGACAGAGAAGGGACAAGTATGACAACAATAGCCGGAAATGATCACACTGGACAAGAATTGAGTGTTAAAAGTAGGTCATGAAGGATATTCCTGATGGGCTTTCTGTGTCTATATTGCAAACCACAATGCCCAAAAGGAGAGGGGGGCGGAGAGAGAAAGAGAGAGAGAGAGAGAGAGAGAGAGAGAGAGAGAGAGAGAGAGAGAGAGAGAGAGAGAGAGAGAGAGAGAGAGAGACAGAGAGAGACAGAGAGAGACAGAGAGAGAGGAGAGACAGAGACAGAGAGAAAGAGAGAGGGGGAGAGGGAGAGAGGTGACTGCCTTAGAGGCAGGCTGGGGGGTGGTGGTGATGGGAGGGAACTTGGGGACACTGGTGCTGGGAAATGCACACAGGTGGAGGGATGGGTGTTGGAACACTGTGATGGAAACCCAGTCATGAACAGTTGCAGCTGAGGGGACCTTTGGAGCATGACAGTGCAGGGAAAACAATAATGGAGGCAGACACGAGCTAGAGGAGTGACAGGTCTCGCCTGCTCAGAGCCAGCAAGCAGCAGTACCGGGCCTCTCCCCCATGGGCAGGACCTGGGGTGAGCAGCTCAAGGGACTGGAGCACATGCTCTGTGCAGGACCTGGGGCTGGCCCCTGTTCCGGCTCATTGTCCCCAGCAGCCCGGGAGCCATCCCCAAGCACAGCCTGGGAGCAGCCCCGGAGCAGTGCTGCGTGCCTGTGGCCCCAGTTCCAAAGATTCAGAGGGGAAAGTGGCTGGGATGAAAACAGGCGATGGCCCTAGGGCGGGCCACCGTCTGGTGTATGGCCCGTGGCCTTTGATCTGGGTAGAGATCAGGGCACACAGTGGAGGTCAGTGGTGGTGACCACTGGAGGCCTGCAGAGGGCGCTGCGTGCACAGTCAGGCTGGGAGCAGCTCCTCAGCGGCAACTGGGCTAGTGGCATTGTCCTGACATTGAAGTATTTGTTATCTTTCAATGCTTGCCTCTTCTTAGACAGGCTGGAGAATAAGGAGAGTCAGAAGGAAGGGAAGCACACACATGCACGCAGAGTCACACAGGCAGCCATACACAACTGTGCATACACAAATGCACGTTACAAACAAACATGCACACACAGACGTGCACACATTCACGCACGTGCACACACACACACACACACACACACACACACACACACACTCTGTAGTCGGGTACCTGGTGGATGAGTGATCCCTGCAGGTTTACATTCTGCTGGTGGGTGAGGGTGCAAGGGGGTGCTATGGAGAAAGAGAAGGTGCCAAGGCCAGACCCCACCCACCCTCTGAGCACTACTGTTGCCTGAGGCTCGGTCCCTGCTCCCTGCTCCCAGGTGGTCTGGCATGGCACTCTCTCAGGAAAGGACCCCTACTGGCCTGCTGTCCTGCTGTCCCGGGGAGGGCTCCCAGCACCCTGGGTCAATGCTAGCCTTCCTGCTCTCTCCACCAGCCAGGGATTGTCTCCCTCTATGACAGTCTGTTCAAGATAGAGCTTGGCTACAACCAGCGCCTGCACCGGGATGACAGGGCGCACGCCAAGAGCCTGGGGCTGCACGTGAATGACGAGGTGAGGGGGGTGAGTTAGGGAGATGGAGGGGCACCCCAGGGCTGTGCCAGGCTCCTCTCCCCTCTCTCCCTCTCTCTCTTCCTCTCTCTCCCCTATCTCCCTCCTCTCTTCCCCTCTTTCTTTCTCTCTCCCCTCTCTCTCCCCCCTCCCCCTTCCTCTCTCTCCCTCCTTTCTCCCTCCCCCTCCGTCTCCTCTCTCCCTCTCCTCTCCCTCTCTCTTTTCCTTTCTCTCTCCTTCCTCTCTCCCCTTTCTCTCCTTCCTCTCTTTCCCTCTTTCTTCCCTCCCCCTCTCTCTCCCCTCCCCCCTTTCTCCTCTTCCTTTCTCTCTCCCTCCCTCCCTTTCGCTCTCTGTTCTCCCGTGGGTTTCCAGGATGCTGCTTCATTCTAAGATAGGCTCTTGTCTGGGCAGCATGTCTTGGCTTAACCCCCGAGTCCTGGCCCCAGAGCTCTGGGAGGGCCACAGGCTACCTGCCCCCAGACCCCCGGCCACTTCCGCCCACATCTCCAGGAGAAGAACACGCAGTGGGTGGACGCTGAGGGCAGGACCCAGGTGAGGGGGGCTCGCCCTCCTGATGCCTTCCCTCCCAGACCCCAAAGCCCATGCGGTACCGGGTGTAGGGCTGATGAATCCATGCACAGGAGGCCGGAGGCAGCATTCTCGGGGGCACACGGGGGCTGTGTCTGCTCTGACCCGGGGCACCACGTACTGAAGCCCCACTCTGGTGTGAGGCGAGGAGGGTGCAGAAGCTCCTGCTATTTGAGCACCACTTTTCCTCCAGCACTTCTGGGTCGATCACGTGGGTAGTGCCACTGCTGCATCTCCGCGCTAGAAAAGTTCCCGAGGTCACTGACCTCCAGAGTCCTGGGGTGCCCCACACCCGGGCTAGAAGCATGGAGGGACACGGGGTGGGGTGTTGTGGGGAGGGAAGCATCCCCGAGAGAGGAAAGCTGCAGTGAGCCCAGCGCTGGGAGGGCCAAGTGCACGGGTCTGAGCAAGAGAGGGGAGGAGGGGAGGGAGAAGGCCGAGTGTTGGTGGCCCTGGGCGGAAGCCCGGGAGGTCGGGGAGGGGCGGAGGCCCCAGGGGCCGGGGGCGGGAGGGTGCTGGGCGTGGCTGACCGCGCCCCGCCGTCCCGGGCGCAGGAGCAGGAGCGCACGGTGGGGGTGCTGTCCTCGACCGTCTATGGGCAGCGCATCAACCAGCTCCTGGAGCCGCCGAACCGCGACTACCGGCGCATCAAGCACACCAAGGCCGACTTCTACCGCAAAAACGAGATCCCGGGCCTGCGGGAACCGGGCTTCGGCCACGTGTCCCCGGCCTGAGCGTCTGCGGGACCAGGGACCTGGCGAGCCCGGCCCCGGCCACGCCCCTCAGCGAAGACCACGCCCCTTACCAGTCTGGTGCCTAGCCCTGACCACGCCCTGCCCGGAAAGGCCACGCCCCTCACCCAGCTCCGGGACTGGCCAGGCCCCTGCCACGCCCCTTCATGGAAGCCCCGCCCCGCCCCAGACTTTCAGCCTCGCTCCCTTCAGGCCCCGCCCCTTGCGGGGTTCAGGTAGGCCACGCCCAGTCCCTGTTTCCCGCCCCCACTCATCCAGACCCGGACCCGGGAGTGGTCAGGGCCAAAGTGGTTTCACCACCACGCCCCCCTTTGCAGAGAGGTCCTCCTGGTATACGCCGGAAACCCTTCCCTGGCGACAAATAAAGGGCACTCTGTTTCCACGTGGGGCCCTGGGCACATCTCAGTCCTTGGCTCTCTGCCTAGGCCGGGCTTCCTGCGGGAGGCGCAGAGCTGGGGAAAGGGGGACATGTCGGGGGTGGGGGATTGTAGCTGCTTTCCCCAGTTTACAAGTTGCTACCTGTGGGGCCTCCCAAACAGTCCTGAGTTGCCCCTGTTTGGGGTTGGGAGGGTGGGGAGCCAGGATGCGTCTGGCTCAGTCCTCATCTCCGGAGGAGCAGAGAGGATGGGGTGTCACTCCTCAGGGGCCTCTAGCCAGGGGGCAGGGGAGAGACCAGATTTCAGGGGCCACTTCCACATGCTTTACCTGCGCGGTTGAGTAGGTGGTCCTGGAAAGTTTCCAGCATTGGGGAGGATGCTTGGACGGCAGCTGGGTGTCCACAAATTCCACCCAATCCTTACACTCCCTGGAGACCACATCAGATCCTCAGAAGGTGGGTCACTCCCGCCTGGCCACACCCGGAATCCACTTCAGGTAACTGACTTTAGTTAACCAGAATGCTCATGAACTGGAGGCTCCCAAGACCCCTCTTGGGGCTGGAGTGTTCAGTAGAGCTGCCCACGGAACTCACCATCGTCTCGGGCTCTGTTCCCGATTGTCACAGAAAGGCATGGGTCAGGAAGAGCAGCAGCTGGCACCTGCTGGCCTTGCTTAAAAGTGAGGCCCCCAGGGCGGGGGTGTGAGCCAGCAGTAGAGCAGCAGCCTGGCCTGTGAGGTTCAGGATACAGCCCCAAAAAAGAAATAAAGAAGGGGAGGCTCTGGCGGTGGTGACTGGGATTTCAGCAGTGTCCACAGGCGGGGGCGTCTGTGGAAACCAGCAGGGTCCATGGGCGGGTGGGGGGGTGTCTGTGGAATATTCATGGTGGCTGGCAGCCACCACTTTCCGCCTAAATGTAGAAGCGTTGACTTTGGAGACAATCAGGGCCTTATTCATGTATTACAGTATCATATCGGGGCTAGATTTTGACTGAGTGGTTCCACTGAGGAAAAAGTGTTCCTCATCTACTGTGATTCAATTTCCCTCTGCTGAGTATTGAATGGGCAGGTGATTTAATTAATTTCAATGCTGATGTCTCTTGGCTGGTTTTATTGTTTGGATTCTCTCTAGACATTTGACACAGAATTGCTGACAATTTCAAGGGTAGGTGACTTCTAAATACTTCTTTACGCTTCTGAAAATGTTCCTTTCACTGCAGGTGTCTTTCATTTTATTTTTTAATAAAAGCTTTACATTATATTTATAGCAACATGATGGAAAATACATTTAGGGGACCTGAAACAGTACATTGGGTAAGGTACTGGCCTTGCACACAGCTGACCCTGGTTGGATCCCCGGCACCAATTATGGCTCCCTGAACATTTCCAGAAGAGATCCCTGAGTACAGAACCATGACTAAATTCTGAGCACTGCTGGGTGTGGCCCCAGAACAAATAAATAGAAAATAAAATAAAGTTTGGGTTATTGAAAGTTTTTAAGTTGCTTTATGATTATTAAGAAAGATGAGTAGCACTGTAGCACTGTCCTCCCATTGTTCATTGATTTGCTTAAGCAGGCACCAGTAACGTCTCCATTGTGAGACTTGTTGTTACTGTTTTTGGCATATCAAATATGCCACGGGGAGCTT
>JAOXYA010056615.1:0-24572 GCA_028565675.1 Sorex palustris | reverse complement strand
CAGATATCATGGAGCATGGCTACAGGCACTGGAGGAGATAAGACCCAACCTTGCAGAGTGGCCCAGAAGAGAGGCTCATAACTATCCAATTTATAAAATGGGCTAATATTGCTTTTCTGTATAACCATACAACAGCATATTTTAATTATCAGTTACTAAAAATTAGTGTTCTGCAGGGTGTTTGTCTTGCGCTCAGTCAGCCTGGCCGAGCAGGGTTCGATTCCTCCGCCCCTCTTGGAGAGTCCGGCAAGCTACTGAGAGTATCTTGCCCACATGGCAAAGCCTGGCAAGCTACCCATGAGTACTCAATATGCCAAAGACAGTAACTACAAGTCTCCCTCTGCCACCCATCACTTCTTTTCTCAGCTTACTATCTGCCTTTTCCCTCACATCACTTACTTTTTCAGATCTTACCTCCTGTTGTTACACCTTCCCCCTGCCCCCATGCCTACCACCTGAAAGTTAACACTACACTGCAGAAAATTCTCTATATACATCTGTTGCATAGACAGAAGTAACAGTAAAGCTGCAACAATAATGGCTATTCAAGGTATCGACATCAGGTAAAACTTTAAACTTTGACAGTTGTAAAGAAGAAACAAAAACTGAAAAAAAGAATATGCAAAATGAAAAACTCACTGGAAGGTCTCAGCAGAATAACAACTGCTGAGAACAGAAACAGTGTACTCCAAGATGAGTTGCAGAATACCTCCAGACAACAGCAAAGATGTGGGGGGGAGGGGAACCTCAAAATAAACAAACTGCTGACAAAACTTTGGGATGAATTCAAGAGGAATAACATAAGAATCATCATGGTCTCAAAGGGCTAGCAAGATAACTCTGATGAAGAAGGAACAGTCAAAGACAACACTGCTGACAAAGTCTCACAGCTGGAGAATGCATGCATCTAGATACATAGAGACCAAAGTGTACCAGCTAAAAGAGATCCAAATAAAAACACTCAAGACATATCTTAACCAGAATAACAAAAAACATAGATCTTCAAAGAAGCAAGATCAAAGAAGGAAATTATATATAAAGGAGCATCCTTAATATTTACAGAAGATTTTCCAATGAAACTGTCTTCTAGGCCCATAGTCAGCGGTAGGATACAGTGAATAAACTCAATGTAATGAATACTTACCAAGAATGCTTGCTTTACTGAGCCAGAATCTCTTTCAGATTTGAAGGAACGATAAAAACTTCACAGATAAACAGTAACTTGGAACTTCACAGGCTCAAAACTATCTTTAAAGTTAGAACTAATGGACGTAATTTAAAGGCAAGACAAACATCACAAACACACCAAACTCCTGCAGAAAGATGGCATAAAACCCCATGAAAATAATCTCTCTCAATATCAATGGGCTAAATGCACTAATTAAGAGATGCAGAGTGGCAGAATGGATTAGAAAATTGAATTCCAACATTCTTCCTCCAAGAAGCATATTTGGATAGACAGAAAAAAGACAGATTCAAAGTCAAAGGCTGGAAGACAATTTTTTAAGTAAAATAATTCCCTCAAAAATTTTGGGGTGGCCACATTCCAGACTTCAGGATGTAAAAGATTATAAGAGACCTACAAACCACTTCCACCACTGTGTAAACTCAATCTACCAGCCTTTTTCCAGAGTCTCATAAGTAAATCTCAAAAGAGATCAAGAGATCAACTAACCACAAAAATTTCTCAGACACATTTCCCAGCTGAGACATCTAGGGAACTGTTGGAGGGGACTGGGCTAGGACCCACCCATACAAAGCCCCGGCAGCCACTGACTCTCATGCTCCAAATTTAGCATCATTCCTCTGGCCGGATGCCATCGTTTAAGGACTGAGCCTCACAGAGAACTTAACCTGTCCCAAACTTAAGTACATGTGTCCCTGCGACCGAAAATTCCAGGCTTTCTCAGAGTCAGCATGGGTTATGTTCCCCACCTTCCTGTACTTCTAGATGCCCAGGCAGTCATGCCCAGGAACCACTGCTGAAGCCATGTAAGCTCATCTACAGGCCTTGTTCCAAAGACTCATAAATAAACCTTGAAAGATCTAGCCACAAAAACATCTCAGACACACATTTCCAGCTGAGACATCTGGGAAACACTCACAGTGGGGTGGTCCAGCGGCAGCCCATACAAAGCCCAGAAAACTGCTTGCTCCCACACTCCGAAGATGCTGCCATGACTCCAGTGGGATTCCATTGCATTAGGACTAAGATTCACAGTGAAATTAACCTGCCGAAAACTCAGGCACACCGTGATTGAAAACTTCAGGCCTTTTCAGAGTCAGAATGCATTACCTCCACTCACCTCCCTGTACATTAAGAAGTACCAGCAGTCACTTCCACCCCCCAAAGTTGAAGCTTAGTTAAAAATTTAACTCCAGCTGTACCACTCCATTAAATATCTGGAGGGGTTGTGGGGGCAGGGCCTCGAGGGGCGTGGTTGGTTAGGGGGTCAGGTCCAATGGAGAGACAGTAAAGGGGCTGGACCTTGAGGGGGCGGGGTCTATGGGGCGTGGTCTTGAGAGGGCGTGGTCCATGGGATGGACTGGTGAGGGGCGGGGCATATGGGGGCGGAGCCTTCGTGGGCGGGGCCGCGGTAGGGGCCGCCCACTTCTCAAGCCCCTGCGTCCCTCCCAGTGGGTTGAGCGGGTGGCCCCCCGGGCTCTCCCCATTCTGGCTGGCGAGCCCCCGCCCCTTACCTGCCAAGGACCCCGCAACCTCTACCTCCGCTCACGTTCCAGGGCCAGCATCACCCGCGTCCCCTTCTACGACCTGGTCTCCGCTCGGAAGAAGAAGATCGTCAGCAAGCAGTGACCTTCTGGGGGTCCCAGCCGTGCTCGCCCTCCCCCCACGCCCCTCGCATCCAGGCGACAGGAAGGGGAGGCAGAACTGGGGGGGGAGTCGGACCCGGGTTCCGCAGGGCGTGAGGGCAGCCGTCCTGGCGGAGCCTCACTTTTCTCTGGGCTGCCCCCAGCACCCCAGGGGCTTTGGGTCGTCCCTTCAGCCGAGTCGGCCACCCCTGAGCCTGCTTTCCTGCGCCCAGGCCCCTCTACAGCCTGCTGTGTGCACTGCGCCAAATCCCACACACTCTCCGGCTCCTGGGACCTGTGGGGTTTGGCTAGAACTGTCCCCGCCCCTTTGGCCCCCTCCACCACCTTCTCTGCGTGAAGACTGGATCGCGCGGGGTCCCGGCCCTGCTCCTGGCCACTATTCACCGCGCTGGACAGCACTCTGGTCTGCACAGCCGGGAGAACAAGAACAGGCGCCCCTACCCGAGAGGACGTGTTTGCAAGGAAGCCCACCTGCAAACGGCAGAGACCACCCCCAAAAGGTGGGCTCAAGCAGGATGGATGGTCAGCCCAACCTAGAAGCTGAGAAGAGGGTGTGCTTTGTGAGATGTGGTTACCAGGAGGACTGCTTGGAGGCAGTGGCCAAGCCCAGGTGGGGTCAAGGCAAGAAGCATGGGGCAAAGGCAGCCTGGGAGACCACTGACTCGTTATCCCTGGGTACCTGGGCTTTGCTGGAGCAACAAACTGGGACAGACAGGGTTTCCCAGCACGGGGAGGCCATGCCTGGGGGAGGCATAATTCTGACCTATGGCATAACTCAGGGAGAGCCCCTGAGGAAAGCTCCCCAGCGGGCAGGCTGGCAGCTAGGCCAGCCTGAGTGGGAGCAGTGAGTGCCCCGGAGGTGGCATAGGACACTCCTGCCTGCTGGGCACCCACACAGGCGTCCTATGTGGGTGGGGTCAGGAGGACGCGATTCCCCCGTGAGGTGGTGAGAGCCCCGTCTCTGGGGTTATGCAAGTACCTCGGAATGCGACTGCACCAGAGACGGTCAGACAGTTGAGTCTCACAGACCCTGGTCATCAGGAAGCTGGGGTGGGGGGGCTCTGCAGCCTCGTTGAACCTGGAGGGGACAGCCTAGAGCATGGAAGGAGCACTGGACTGGAAGCCAGAGTCTCCCTCCCACACAGAGGCTGGCTGTGTGACCTCAGCCCACTCCCTTCCCATCTCTGGTCCCCAGCTCCTTCCCTGCCATTGCTGGGGGGCAGGGGGACTCCGCTCTCCGGGTGACTCTGGGCCTGAGTGCTCGCTCCAGATACACCTCCGCGAGGAGAGAATAAAGTTCCTGACCCAGCCCTGGGAGCTCCTGCCGTTGTGGCCTTTGTCCCTCTCCCAGCGTGGGGGCAGGAGGACAGGAGAGGTGAGCTCAGGGGCCCGAGGTCACTGGGTGGAACAGACGTCCTGGGCCTGGCTTCCCAACACACCAGGCACCCAGACCTCCCACCAGCAGCCCTGCGTGGGGAGAGGGGACCCGGCACTGTGTCCCTGGGGGAGGGGACTCTGCCGAGGGGTGCCGCTGTTGCAGAGAGGCCTATGGCCCTGGCGCTATTTCAGGCACAACCTGCAGGGGGCGCGCTGATTCAAACACTCCACAAGGCCCATGCCTTCCCCTCTCCCAGAGACCCCCCACACCCTAACCCAGCTCTCCCAGTTTTCACAGAGCCCCTCTCTGAGGGCCTTACAGTGCCCGGCGTGCCCACTCACCCCTGAACTCGGCCCCGCGTCCTGAGCCCCCACTGAGCACTAGGCTCTGAGCCCCCACAACCGCGTTCAGAGATGATGGGGACAAAGCCCTTGCCCCTGCTAACGGAGTCCCTGTCTGGTATGGGAGACAGTAACAGCCCCAGCCAGCCGTGCTGATAGAGGGACCTGGAGGCCGGTGGGGCCCGGGAAGAGGGGCTATCCAGGAAGGCTTCCCGGAGGAGTCGGGCTTGCACGTCAGGGGGAAGGACAGACAGGCCGTCTGCGCACGCTTGAGCGCCTCACCGGCCAGACTGCACTGCTGGGCCCAGCACGCAGTAGGTGCCCACCAAGGCTGATTGGACCCAGGTGACCCGCGGAGGCACTCTGCAACCAGCACCAGATGGAACAGGGGTAGTGCGGGGAGAGTCGTGTGCGGCAGGGGCCGGGGAGGGGCCCGGGGGGGTCATCCAGTGGGTCCCCTCTCGTGGGCGGCCCGAACCTGGTACCAGTGGGTCCTCGCTCTAGGCGGCCCGAACCTGGTACCAGTGGGTCCCCTCTCCTGGGTGACCCGAACCGGGTACCAGCGGGTCCCTCCTTGTGGACGGCCGAGCACCGGCTCCCCGTCCTGCCGTTCCCGCTCTGGGCGGCAGGGGGCGCCGTGCACACGTGGCTGAGAGGCTCTGCACCCGAGCACCGGGCGGGGTGGGACCGGTCCGGACGCCAGGGCCCCCGGCCCCTGCAGCCCCCTGGCACCGCTGGGCACGCTCGGGGCCTCCCTCCAGCCTCGCGCTCCCGGCTCCCTCCCTCCCCAGGGCCCTGCGCCGGCCACTCGCCTCCTCTTCCTCCCCCAAGGGCCGGGCCGGGTGAGCTGCGCGGCAGAAGCCTGCAACGGGGACTTGGTGTCCTGGGGGTCCCGGTCCCGTCCTGGGTTCGCCCCGCAAGGCGAGGGGCTCCCGAGGCAAAGGCGCCGCGTGTCACTCCCGCTCACGGCCACAGGAGGGCAGCCGTGAGACGCGCTCGCGGGCCTGCCTTCCAGCGCGGGTCTCAACTCCGCTTTCCTGCCTGTGAAATGGGGATGATCACTTATTACATCCGTCCAGAAGATGCTGGGCGGGGGCTGCAGCCTCGCGGAGGGGCTGTGTTCTCCTCCTCCTCATCATCATCATCAGACGAGCTACATACTTTCATAGAGATGCGGAGCAGCGGGCTTGGGCTACGAGAGGAAGAAAGATCCTCCGGGCTTAGGAAAAGGAGATCTGGGAGGCTTCCTGGAAGAGGTGCCCACGAAACCCTAAGCTTCATAGAGGCTCGGGTTTTCCAGCTGCAGGGGCCAGGAGGAGGCAAGACAAGGACCCAGGATCAAGGAAGGTATGTCCAGATCCCCAAGCACAACTGGTGGGGTGAAGGCTGAGCCACGCGGAGCTGAGCGACGCTCATGACGCCGAGTCTGTCCCTGAGTCATTCCGCCCGCGCCCCCGATGCAATTTTCTATGAAATTCCAACTGGGACCCATCACTGGGCGGGGAGCCCAGCATGGCCCACAGGACAGGGGAGGGAAGAGGAGAGCAGGGGAGGGGCGGAAGGGGGACTGGCCGTCCCAGGGCCCGGTGACTGCACAAGCCGCCCCCACCCCAGCCCCTGCGGGCCGGGCGGGAGCGTCAGCAGGTGAGGGAGACCTGGAGAAATTGATTTATTCAGGACGATGAAAGGAGCTAAATTTGTTTGCGGCTCTGGGATGACTCAGGCGTTCGTTCCCGAGGGAGGGAGGCACGCAGTGTGGACATCAAAGACGGGCCTCCTCCCTCAGACCCCCCCCGCGGCCCCCTCCTCCCATGGAGCATGGGGGTCCTGAGAGTCAGCCCCGCGGCGGCTGGGGGGCAGCAGAGACCATGACCCTCCAGCCCCTGCACATGCATGCACACACACACACTCACACACACATACGCACACACATACACATGTACACACACGCACTCGCACACACACATATACACACATACGTACACACACGAACATGCACACACACACACATACAGACACATACAGACACATAGACACATACACACACACACACGCACACACACACTCCAGCTGTGCCAGGTTTCCCCGGAGGAGCCCAGCCTGGCTCCCCACTGCTGGTCGCCCTGGGCCAGTGGCTGCCCTCTCTGGGCCCTCCCTCCCCGTCTGCACATATCTGCCCCGAGCCAGAGCTTCGTCTTCCCCTCCTGGGCGAGAGCATCATCTCACCCCCTCCCCACTCCTTCCAGTCGGCCAGGAGCCCCCCCAGGCCCCCATCCTCCCCTCCAGGAGGGACGCGGAGTCACAGCCACATCCTTCTGCTTCCAGGAAGTCTCTGGCAGCCGGAGCAGCCCGGGGGGAGGGGGAGCCAGCAGAGACCAACCGGGGCTGGGGGGCGGGGCTGGGGGGCGGGGCATCTGCCAGGCCAATGGGGTGGGGGCGCTGTTAGGGACGTGCAGGGCATCCCCACTGGGCTTGGCTCCTCTGGGGAGGGGGCAACTGGTGGGCGTGTCCCAGGTCGGGTGGAGACCTCCCCTCCATCAGAACAAGGTGGAACCGCAGCCTTGGGCTGGGAAGGGGGTCCCTCTGGCTGCTGGTAAAGTGCCCTGTGCAGGGGGGTCTCCCATTCCCCGCGTCCAGCACTTAGCAGGGCCGGTCTCAGCCCCCGGCCCTAAGCAGCCGTGGCTCTGCTGTGTGCAGCCTTTCTGATTCCGCCCCCCCAGAGTTCTTCCCCCAGGGCTGGAGCAATCGCACAGTGGGGAGGACGTTTGCCTTGCACGGGGCTAACCCGGGTTCGATTCCCAGCATCCCACAGAGTCCCCCGAGCACCGCCAGGAGAGATTTCTGAGTGCAGAGCCAGGAGGGACCCCTGTGCACCATCAGGTGTGACCCAAAAGAGCCCCCCCAAAAAATAAGTTCTTCCCCCCCTACGGAGAAGGGCCCTGGGGGTCCGGGTCACGTGGCAGCTGGGCCGGCACCAGCGCTGATGCGGAAGAGGCAGAATTGGCGGCAGTGAGTCTCTGTTTATTCGTGATTCCCGGCTTCTTCAATATTTTCAAGAAGGAAAATATGAAATAACAAAGATGCTCAGACACAGAGTTGGAACATAGAAACGTTTATTGGAAAGTAGAAAAGAAAAGAAAAAGAAGTTCCTGAGTGGGGAGGAACTCAGCGTAGGACCAGGTTGAAAGTAAGAGCTTGTGGGGGCCTTTCTAAGCCCTCTGCCTTTCTTAGCAACAGAAACACGTTACAGAGAGTGTAGGGCTCTGTGGGGGCTCTCCAGGGCTGTCAGGCTGCTCGGGGGCCTTCCTAGCCTCTGCCTCTGGGATTGTCCATTATCTTTGTCTTGCGATGCTCGGGGGACCCTATGGGATGCTGGGAATCGAACCCGGATCGGCCGCGTGCAAGGCAAACACCCTCCCCGCTGTGCTATTGCTCCAGCCCCCAGGGCAGAATTTTATGGTGAACAATTGTTAACTCTCCGTTTATCAGAAAAACCCACGTATTTGCAGGGAGGCCAAATACCTCATTTTTTGGCCAGCCAAAAGCAGGGCTGCTCACAGCAGCTGGCAAGGGGAAACTGAGGCTTCCTCTTGCATTATAGTGCCAGTCAATACATCTGCCTCCCAACAGGGGGAATGAGAGTGCTCATTGGCGGGCCGGGAGGGGGCCAGGACTGCCCCCAGACACCCCAAGAAGTAGGGCATATCCCAAGAGTCCAGCAATAATGTGGGCAGGAAGGGCTGGCCTGAAGGTTCCTGGGGCAGCCCCTCGGGTCTGAACTGCCACCATTCCATACCTGAATGACGGTCCTCCTTCAGGGATTTAAGAGCAAGCGCTCTGGACACATTCATGGCAGAGACCATGATCCTTCGAGCATCAGTGAAAGCCCACCTCCTACAGGAAGTCCCTCCTGACCACCCCAGCCCCTAGACTCCACCAAGACTCCAGGCTTTTAGAAAACACGGGTGCCAGTCCCAGGGTCTCTGCAGCAAACACTGCTTTGGTTTCAATTTGAGTGTGCCCAGGAGAACTTCTTTGGCCAGTGCCACCAAGCTCAGTGTTCTGCCACTGGGCACCATCCCTTATCTCTGCCAGCCTCTGGGCTGGCACCGCTAGCCCTGTCTAGGCCGGGGCAACAAGTTTGTTCTCTTGCTGATGCTGTTGCTGCTGCTGCTGATGAAGATGAAGATGAAGATGATGGGGGTGGGTGTTTGTGCCACAGGTGACTGTGCTCAGGCTGACTCCTGGCTCTGTGCTCAGGGAGCACCCGTGATGGGGATCAGGGAACCATGTCGAGTGCTGGGGATCAACCCCGATCAGACACGTATGAGGCAAGCGACTTCTCTGCTGCCCCCTCTCTCGGACCCCTGCCCCTTGCCCTTGAGAAAATGAAGGCTTTTTGCGGGGGGGGGAGTTTTGGGTGGTTTTTTTTTTTGCCTTTTGGGTCACACCGGCGATGCACAGGGGTTCCTCCTGGCTCTGCACTCAGGAGTTACTCCTGGCAGTGCTCAGGGGACCCTCTGGGATGCTGGGAATCAAACCCGGGTCAAGTATGTAGAAGGCCGCGTAGAACCCTCTGTGCTATCGCTCCAGCCCCGAAAACAGAGGCTTCTGAGGTCAAAGCTGCACCCATCCCTGGGTGTCCAGCAGGAAGACAGAGAACCCAACATTCACTCAGCAAACCCTATTTCCTGTGGACCTCCAGGAAGCCCACCAACCTGAAATGAGGTTTTAGCTCTTTTCAGCAGAGAACGCAGAGACACAGAGACTCAGGAAGCAGCAGTTGGTGGCGCATTTCCACTGACTTGTTGAAGACCGGAAGGACCAGCAGGGCAGCTGCCCAGTGGAGCATTAACCTTTATCGTCCCTTTGATCCTTTAAAGCCAAAGCTAAGCCCTCATCCCCACCTCCCCCCCCCCCACCCCCTGGGTTTTACATTAAACAAATGAAAGCCAGAGGCCCCACAGCTTGGACCCAAGGAAGTTTTTTTCTCTACCCGAAATAATAAAATGTGCCCATTGCAGAAGATTGGAGCGTGCGATGAAAATCTTACAGCAAGAGAGTCGGGGTAGAGAGGAAGGTGTTTGTCAGGTGCTCCAACTCCCGTTGGATCTCCAGCACCATGCATGGTCCCGTCAGCACCACCAGGGGTCACTCCCGAGCACAATTTCCCAGGCAGCCCGGATCAATGAACTGCGTCAGAGACAGAACAATTTCAATGAAGCCTCAAGCATAAGTTTGAGGACTGCATTAATATTACAGCTGGGGGGGCTGGAGCGATAGCACAGAGTGGAGGCACGAGGTTGACCCGAGTTCGATTCCCAGCATCCCTTATGGTTCCCCAAGCAAGGTCAGGAGTGCAGAGCCAGGAGTAACCCCTGTGCATCACTGGGTGTGACCCAAAAGACCAAAAAAAAAAATTAGTACAGCTGGTAAGGACATTTGCATACAACCAACCTGGGTTTGATCCCATATGGATCACTCAGGAGTGATCCCTGAGCACAGAGCCAGGAGTAAGCCCTGAGCACCCCCAGGGGTGATCCCTGAGTGCAGAGCCAGGAGTAAGCCCTGAGCACCGCCAGGTGTGGCCCCCAACCAAACCAAACCAAACCAACAAAACCCACGCCGGTTCGGGTTTTGCAGCAGCAAGCCGCCTCTCAGGAGTGTATACTTCGTGGGTGGTTGGCCCAGGGGCCTCGGCTTACAGCCATCCCTTGAGGACCAGCTCAGAGGTGCCAGGGGTGACACCGCGCCTCCCAGCACAGCGCCACCTGGCGGAGCAGGAGGGCAGAGCAGCGGTGTGCGCGCTGCGACCCCGCGGCGGGGCCAGTGGTACCCAAAGGCGGTCCCCGGGCGCCGCGGGGGAGGAAGAAGCAGGTTCAGGACCCGGTCGTGATGCTCGTTCTCCACCGACTCGCTGCCGCGCGGCTCACAGGAGTCCGCGTCCGCCCTGATCCCCAGGACTGAGGTTGGTTACAGTGTTGTGTGTTTATAAATACCTCGCCGGAAATATCTTCCTGAATAAAGACCTTGTCCCCGGTGGCCTCCCGGGGTGCCATGAATGGCCGTTATTCAGGCCTAGCCTCCCCGCTGCCCATTCATATTTCAAAGGGTGGAGAGGTCAGCACCCACCGCCGCCCATGCCAAGGCCCGTTCTGGAACATTCCCCGGAAGAAGGGAGGGGGTGCAGTCGTCCTCCAATCCCAGCCTCAGAATTCTGGTGGGGAGGAAAGGGCGGACCCCACCCTCGGAGTTCCTGCTTCAGTCCGTCTGGGTGGGGTCTAGGGTCTAATGATCCCTTTTCCAAGCAAAATCGCTAGGGTTCCTGGCCTGGGGTCCCATGGAGGGTGATGGGCACCAACCAGATTTGGTGACCCTGATGACAAATCGCTCTTAGCTTTCGCTGCCTTGTCTGTGACCTGGCATGTGCTTGCTCTGTCTCTCTGTCTCTGTCTCTGTCTGTGTCTCTCTGTCTCTGTCACTCTCTCTCGTTATCCCCCTTCCCCTTTTGCCGTGATGGAAGCTCAAGTGCTCTCTGCAAAGTTCAGGGTCCCAGAGTGCAGAACGGGCTCGCAGCTGTGGGAACGGAACTCCTGGCCTCCAGCCTCCAGCCTCCAGCCTCCAAGGCAAACACGTTGCCTGCCGAACCTCCCCCCCCACCCCCCCACCCCCGCCAGGCTCCCAGAAGTCTGAAAGGACCAAGCGTCGTGTCACTGGAGTTCAGTTAAAGATAGCTCCAGCTGCTCGGCGGTAGATTAAATAACTGGTGTTTTCAAGTATGTGTTCATTTGAATGGAATTGCATTTCTGGAAGTTTCCCTGCCTTTTCTGCCTGCCGGGAGATGGATTTTTTTTTTTTTTTTGTATCACGAGGTTGAGCACTTGTTTCCTTTTGACTGTGAACCTCCAGCCTCGGGGCCTCACCTGCTGGTTTCTGCCTCGTCCAGGGTCGCCAGGGCTCGTTAGCACAGACCCTGTGGCCCGCTTGTTTGCTACAAAAGTCCTCAAGGTTGCTACTGCCTTTGTCCAGGGTCATTTTTTTCTGGCCTGCAGGATGGCCCAAACCACCTGACTTGGATGTTTTTATTTCCTCTGGTCACCATGAAGCCAGGATGAGTTCCTGCTCTCTCTCGAAATGTGGAATAGATAAAGGAATTGGATTTGGACTGGGGGACCTTGACACACTTTGGGGGGCAGGGAGGGTGTCCTCCCGGCTCAAGCCCTGTGCTCACAGGGTAGGGCACAGACAGATGTGGGGGGTCTCTGGGGACACTCACCCCCTGGCCCCTGTGCCCTGCCCCCACTCCCAGACAGACCCCCCCAAGGTGTCTTGTGTCAAGGTCGGCTGGTCTGAGGCCCAAGGACTTCCTCCTCCAGAAGGAACTGGGCAGAGAGGGGTCCAGGATGGAAAACGATTTTCCCAGCTATAATAAACGGGAGAAACGGAGCCCCACCCCCACCCGCCTAAAATATTTCAATCCACCTACAGCCCCACATGCTGCAAAGAACTTCCTCAATATCCCCATGCTCAATTCTATTGGAGTTTGGAGGTGGGGGTGGGGCACCGAACCCCACAGGAAATATCCAGGCCAGCAGGACCCTGGATCCATCAGCGATACACTCAGCGGGGACTGGGCACTCGCCTTGCATTTACAGACAACCCAGGTCACAGCCAACCCCCACATCCCAGAGGGTCCCCCCCAGCACCGCTTCAAGTAATTCCTGAGCGCAGAGCCAGGAGGAAGCCCTGAGCGTCGCTGGGTGTGGCCCCCCAGAAAAAAGAAACGCACGCAGTCCTCCAGGTTCAGGGGTGCGCAGGCAGAACCCCGGACAGGACACCTCCTCCCGGCACTCCTGCCCCAACAGACACACGCCTCCCCCCACGGACCAGCCAGCGGGGCGCACCTCCGGCTCTGTGCACCCGGCGTCTGCTTTGCATAATAATCAGCCTTCCAGAAAAAGGGGGGCGGGGAGGGGAGTCTCTGATTTAAAGGTCTTTGTGACAAGCCCTTCAGCACGGAGGCTGCTGGGGAGACACCCCCTGCTAGGGGCTCCCTGCCTTAAGGAGGGGGCAGGGCAGTGCAGACCAGGCTCAGGGACCCAGAGCACAGGAGGGAAACTGAGGCTCGCAGGGCGGGGCTGCAGGGCCAGGCACTTTCTCAGAGTGGCCTCATGGCACCCAGTCTGCGGGTCTCTGTCAAACCCCACTTGACAGCTGGGCGTGCGGGTCCCTCTGCAGACTTGATGGGTCCAGAGCCACCCCACTGCCTCCCACCCAAGATGGGGAACAGAAGGCTCAGGGCTCAGCTATGGCTCGTGGGTCAGTGCTCAGCCATGGCTCCCGGCTCAGTGCTCAATTATGACTCATGGGTGAGTGCTCAATCATGGCGCCTGGCTCAGGGCTCAGCCACGGCTCCTGGCTCAGTGCTTGACTATGACTCACAGGTCAGTGCTCAGCCATGGCTCCTGGCTCAGCCACGGCTCCCGGCTCAGTGCTCTGTTACGGCTCTGGGCTCTGTGCTCAGCCACGTCTCTCAGGATTCCCAATATTTCCCAGGATGAAAGGATTGAGCAGTCAAGAGGCTCAGAGTCTGAGTTAGAAAATAAAATAGTTGGGGCTGGAGCAATAGCAGAGCGGGTAGGGCGTTTGCCTTGCACATGGCCGATCCAAGTTCGATTCCCAGCATCCCATAGGGTCCGCCAGGAGTGATTCCTGAGTGTATGAACCAGGAGTAACTCCTGTGCATTGCCGGGTGTGACCCAAAAATGCAAAAAAGCAAAAAAAAAAAAAGAGTGCTCAGGGGACCATGTGGTTCTAGGGTTTGAATACAGGGCTCCTATGTGCAAAGCATGTGCTCCTGCCTGGCCGCCATCTCTCTCCAAAAGAGCCTTTTGTTTTGGTTTTTCTTTTTTTTTTTTCGGTCTTTTTTGTTGTTGTTGGTTTGTTTAATTTTGGCGTCACACCTGGCTATATTCAGGGATCACTCCTGGAAGGGCTTAAGGGCCATATGGGGTCTCAGGGAACAAACCCAGGTCGGCTGCATGTAAGGCAAGAGTCCTGTCTGCTACACTATCCCTCTAATCACTAGGAGCCTTTTTAAACAGCATCCAAGGAACAGCCTGCAACTGACAAGTTGATACCCCCAGGCTCTAATCAGTGGGCACTTCTCATTTGGAAAAATGAACATGATGTATTATCCCCCCAAAGGAACAAATTTCTTTTTTGTTGTTGGATGGCTTGATTTGGGGGCCATACCTGATGATTTGGGGCCATACCAGATGGTGCCTGGCACAGTGTTCAGGGTACCAAGTGATGCTCTGGATTAAACCCAGGGTTTCTGATGCACAGAAGCCTGTGTTGTTCTCTCCTACGCCCAATAGAACAGCCTTATTGTCTGGGGCCCTCACTGGAATGCCAGGCAGTTTGTGACCCTTTTGTTTGGGCTTTTTTTTCTTTTTTTGGTTTGTTTGTTTGGGGACTATATCCAGCAATGCTCAGGGCTTTTCCTGACTTTGCACTCAGGAATGACTCCTGGCAATATTTGGGGGTCCATATGGGCTCCCAAGGATCAAACCTGGTTCGGCCATTTGCTATACAAGCACCTTATCCACAACTATCTCTCTGTTCCCATTTTGTGACCGGTTTGAAGGTCACTGACCTTTTTAGCTCAAAAGAGACTGAGGACCCTCAGTTAGAAACTGGCCACATGTGGGACTGGAGTAATAGCACAGCGGGTAGTGCCTTGCACATGGTCAAGCCAGGTTCGATTCCCAGCATCCCATATGGTCCCCTGAGCACCACCAGGAGTAATTCCTAAGTGCAAAAACAGGAGTAACTCCTGTGCAATGCCAGGTACGACCTAAAATGCAAAAAAAAAAAAAAAAAAAAAACTAAAAAAGAAAAGAAAAGAAACTGGCCACATGTATCACAGTCCCAGGGAATCCCTGGGCACACTGTGCCCACGCCGCAGCATCCAAGTGCTGTCCTGTGTGACCCCTCCTTCTCGCCCCCACCCCTGCCCGTCACCTCTGAGTATTGTCCCCACTGGACATGGAAGAAAACAAGGGCTGGGGAGGTGAAATGCACTGGACCCAGGGTCACACAGCCAAGACTGTCTGAGACAGAAAGAGGCACCCACATCTGTAGCCACCATGCCATGTTTGCTCACCACCACACCTATTCTCTGTAAACAGTCCAAGCTGACTGGATGCGCAGCCCTGCCATGGCCCACAGCACCAATCAGTGCCTGCTGAGTTGCTGACAAAGGGACTCTGAGGAAACTGGTTCCTGGTCCTACTTGCCCCCAACTGCCTTTTGATGCTCCTCTGAGGCCTGCATTCCGGGGCCAGTCCACACAGCACCCTTCTCCCAGGGAAGGATCCTGGAGTGGGCACCCCTCTGCAGGGCACCCCTGGGCTCTGGGAGGACAGTGCGCTATCAGGAGATCTGCTGGGGGGACTCTGCACCCACGCTGCCAGCTGGGCTGGCTACCCTCTGCTCTCCTGGCCACTCTCCTCCCTTTTCCTTTGCCTTTTCTTCCTTCCTTCCTTCCTTCCTTCCTTCCTTCTTCCTTCCTTCCTCTCTTTCTCTTTTTTTCTTTCTCTTTTTTTGGTGAAGCAAGATAGTTTTTGTTAAACCTTATTTAGAAAGATGTGAGAGGAGAAAAAGAAGAATGTGTCTGAGTGAGGACACCATCTTCTCCAGAGTGGAGAATAAGCAAGCAAAGATTGAGAGACAAGCAGGTGAGACACATATTTAAGGGAGAATAGGGCTTGGACAGTTAAGTCTTGGGATCCCTTTCTTTGCCCCTGTGCTCCCCACACTTTCATTTGCACCCACACCCTGGCCTGTATGTGGCTATGGGGATGCCGTGGCCACCTGTAGGACACAGGCCACCCCATCCCAGTTGTGTCCTCAGCACCAGTGGGGGTCAGATGTGCAGTCATCTGATACTCAGGTGCTTCTCAGATCTCAGCGGGAATGCAAAAGGAAGACAGGTGTGCACTAAGACCCTGGGCTCCCCCCAAGATGACACTGGTCCTGCCTGGGGCAGGTTGTGGCCCCTCCTCCCCAACATCCATACCGGAAATGGCTCTCCACAGTCTCCTTCCTTGCATCTTTGGGGAGTCCTGTGATGAACAGAGTCCGCCTCACCTGCTATAGAAGCATATTGAAAAAGTCACCAAAGGCAATTAGGTCTGTAGGAGGCAACTTTGGCATATGCCCCCAGACTCCCTGCCTGAAAGAAAACAGGTGAACTCAGAAGGCTCAGGTGCTGGGGCTGGAGCAATAGCACAGTGGGTAAGGCGTTTGCCTTGCACGCAGCCAATCCAGGTTCAATTCCCAGCATCCCATATGGTCCCCCAAGTACCGCCAGGAGTAATTTCTGAGTGCATGAACCAGGAGTAACTCCTATGCATTGCCAGGTGTGACCCAAAAAGAAAAAAAAAAAAAGAAGGCTCAGGTGCTCCCCCTCCTGAGCCCAAGGTAGCCGAGGCAAGCCATTTACAGAGGCTTCATACAGGGCTTTAGGCACTTCTCTTGCATACGGTCAACCCCAAATTGATACCAGGCAAGACACATGATTCAAGGAGAGCCACCAGGAGTGATTCCTGAGCACAGAGCCAGGAGAAAGCCCTGAGCACAGCCAGGTGTGGCCAAAAACCAAAAACCTCACAAAAAAAAAAAAAAAGAGCAACTTATTCCAGGGGCTCCTGGACACATTCCCAGAGCAGTTCCAGGAATCTCTGCACGTCAGGAGACTGAGACAGACCCGAGGCGGGTGGGGGGGTCTAAAGCAGGTTGGAGAACCCAGCCCAGAAACCAGGGACAGCAGGCCCTCAGGTAATGCCCTCATTATAAGGAAATATAACCCCTGTCACTGTAATATTAGGGAGCTAGCCTCCTCAGACATCATTTTTACTGCAAGTTGAAGTTCTGGGGACAGTTAAGCGAGGACTTGCTGTCACCAAAACACCCACACATTTCTTTTTGATAAATTATGAATTTTATTTATATTTCACCTTTTAAAAGCCAGAACATAACAAATTTTACTTTCTGGAAAGTTGTCTTATTAGAAATATGTGAGTGGCTGGAGCGATAGCACAGCAGGTAGAACGTTTGCCTTACATGTGGCCAACCTGTGTTCAATTCCCAACATCCCATATGATCCCTCAAGCACTGCCAGGAGTAATTCCTGAGTGCCGAGCCAGGAGTAACCCCTCTGCATCTCCGAGTGTGATTCAAAAACCAGAAAAACAGAAAAAGTAAAAAAAGAAATACATAAAACGCACTTAATACAAGGCAGTCAGTTTCTTGGAGCGACCACTACGGTGCTCTCCAGCCATTCCCTCAAATGAAGGTTTGTGGGGCTGGAGTGATAGCACAGTGGGTAGGGTGTTTGCCTTGCACGCAGCTGACTTGGGTTTGATTCCCAGCATCCCATATGGTCCCCTGAGCACCGCCAGGAGTAACCCCTGTGCATCGCTAGGTGTGAGCCAAAAAAAAAAAAAAATGAAGGAATGAAGGCTTGATCCACTTTCCCTCTAGACAGATTGAAACAATCAGCTCTGGAGATCAGAGTGAACCTGCCCCAGAAATGACAATGGTGAAAATGAGCTTCAGACATGGGGCCCTCCCAAGCAAAAGCACAGCAGAAACACGCATCTCACCCCCAACCAAGGGTCCATCTTGTTGGTTAGGAGGTCCCCACAGCCCACCCCAGAGGGCACAGGCCTGGGCCCCAAAACACTTGAAGCCCTGGTCTCAGATCAGCCACCGCACCTCCACCTTCAGGCTACAGATGTCTGACATGAACGAGTGGTCTTCAGAGAGAGGGGGTAGCTCTCAGTCCAACTTAGGGGATGTTATTAGAATTAATAGCTACAAGCCCGAACCCACAAATCTGAGGCCTCATTGGCAGACTGGAAGGAAAATATCAAAACAGAACATTTAAGGAGAAGAGATGGCTCAGATGTCAGAGGTATATGTGTGGCACCACGTCAGGACTCCTGTCCAAACCCTGGAATCCCAAGGTCCCCCAAGCACCACTAGGTGTAGCCCTGGAGACCCCTAGCACCGCTGGGCCCAAGCATCAAACCATCTGGATCAGGTGATCAAGAATTGCCTGGTGTGGTCCCTAGGCCCCCCTGAGTCTTGCTTGGGAGACCCCAAACAAAAACAAAAAACCTGCAGAAAGTAGACAATGATGCCAGATATAGTCCCCTCTGCCCCCCCCCCCCGGCCCCGCCAGAGGCATCCCAGAGTCAGGAGTGAGGCCTGAGCACTGCCGAGTTAGCCCCAAATAGTAAGTAACAAAGGGAAGGCAGGCCTGGGTTCCACAAGGCCCTGCTGGGAGAGAAGGTGCAGAGACTCGAACTCCCCACAGCTCCAACCCCAACTCACCGGGTTCTCCTCTGTGTACTTGATGGACTGGGTGTGGTGGCGCATGAATCCCACGGTGAGGAAGAGGTAGATGATGGCGAAGATGGTGTGCAGCCAAAGGAGGTCATTGCTGGGGGGAGCAGGGAACACGCCTGCTGTCAGGGCCGTGCTCCCACAGAGCGGTACGGGGCTGAGCACTAAGCAGGAGTACCCTCCTGGCAGAGCTGAGGACCGGTGGCGTCCCCCCCAGTTGATGTCCCTCGACCCAAAGGGACAACTTTAAAGCAGTCCCCAGCCCTTTCCTGTAGGAGGAACCCAGAGGCACACTCCCCGCCGCCCCCAAGCCTACTGCAGAGTAGTATCTGTCGGGGCTTCTCTGCAGCCACAGCCCAGCTGCTAAGGGGCATCAGGCATTCGCCTGCCCTGTGAGACTCTGGGGTTTTCGGGTGTCCCCAACAGTGTCCCCCTGCCCCAACTCACTTGGTCTGTAGGTTTGCTATGGTCGTCCTCCCAAAACTGTAAGGGTCCTTGTCTGCAAAGAAGCACAAGTGTTTAGTCCCAGGGCTCACGCCGGGACCAAGAGAGAGGAGGGTGCAGCAGCCTCCGTTCGTGGGGCTTGGAGGAGGAGGTTGCAGGGTCAGGCAGGTCAGAGTGGCCAGCCAAAGTCGCTGCTCCCCAGCAGGAGAAGCAGCTTCCCCTGCATCAGGGTAAAGCCAAAACTTCAATCCATCTTGCTGAAAGATTCTTGTGCCACTGCCATGAGAGATTTAGACTCATCTTGAGCTGGGCTCAAAAGTAAATCTGAGAGACTGGAGCAATAGTACCTCGGGTAGGGCATTTGCCTTGCATGCAGCCTACCCAGGTTAGATCCCCGGCATCCCCTATGATTCCCTCAGCACCACCAGGAGTAATTCCTGAGTACAAAGCCAGGAGTAACCACTAAGCATCTCCAGGTGTGACCAAAAAACAAACAAACAAACAAAAAAACCAAGACTGGGACTCATGAGCCCAGCGAGCAGATTCATGCTTTGGAAGCCGAAGCCTTGTTAGCTTAGAAATAGTATTCCATGATATGGTTTTGACCTGGATCACTCCAACTTCTTATAGGCACCCTAACTGTGCCCCCCTGAGATAGGTGAGGGTAGGAAAACACAAAACAATCTCTGAAATCCCTGGAATAAATCAATCATGGGTATTTTGGGGGGGGGTGGTGTCACACCCATCGATCTTCAGGGACTACTCCTGGCTCTGCACTAAGGAATCACTCCTGGTAGTGCTTGGGGGACCATATGGGATGCTGGGGATCGAACTGGGGTCGGCCAAATGCAAGGCAAATGTCCTACCCTCTATACTACTGCTCTGGCCCAGTCTTGGGGTTCATTCCCCCCTTCTACTCAGAACCAGAAATAAATATTAGGGACCCCAGCTCTCCACCTTAGCCAGGATGACTTCCCCAGATCTTTACTCAAAGCCCCAGGAGTCTTTCTCACAACTGACTTTTTGGGTTATTGTTTCTAGGTGAGGCTCACACCTGGCAGTAGTCAGGGCTTACTCCTGGCTCTGCACTCAGGATTCACTCCTGATGGAGCTCAGGGGACCCTATGGTGCCATGGCTCAAACCCAGATCAGTTGCATGCATGTTGCATGCAAATCAGTTGCAAGCACCCTGCCTGCAGTACTCTCACATCTGATTTTGCAGGAGTTCTGAGGTGCTCTATAACAAGCACCTCCTCCTGGGGCTGCTGATCCACTTGGGCCCCCCTTAGCCAGTATGTGGGGTCATTACTCAGCAAGTTTCCTGAGAGGTTGACAGGCAGGATGACAGCCAGGGACAAGCAGCTGACGGCCACCAACAGGAAGATGAGGTGTCTCTGGAAGGACAGGTAGTGGATGGCGTCCTCCCCGCACCACTCCAGGATCTGCTCATCGCTGCCAAAGACACACGTGCAGGCTGGTGAGCAGGGGAGCCCCCCACCCTATCCCCCTAACCCTCACCTCCTTCATTCCTCACAGCCCTCCCAAGGAGTCTGGAGTAGTACTCCCTGGCTTTGACAAGTGATGAAAACACAGGACAGAACGCCTGTCTGCTTTATATGTATGAGGAACAGCTGGCAGTGCTTAGGGCTTACTCCTGGCTCTGAGCTCAGGGATCCATCAAGGGATGCCAGGGATGGAGCTGGGGTCAGCCATGTGCAAAGCAGGCCCTCATCCCTGCACCTACCAACAGTTCTACCACCTAAACCAGAGCCGGGAGGGGGGCTTCAGCCCTTCCACCACCAGGAGCCACAGAATCGGCCCCTAATGCACCATCAGTCTCTAAAAGTATCCAGGCCCCTTTTGTTGCACATGGTGTGTGTGTGTGTGTGTGTGTGTGTGTGTGTGTGTGTGTGTGTGGCAGGGGTGGGGAATACATAAAGACAGTGATCCCTTCCTGCACATAAAGTGATGACTCCTTCCTGCAAGCCCAAAAAACCTCAAAATAGAAGGTTGCTCTTGGGGCTGGGATGACCACTCAGTGATTGGGAGCGCCTGACTTCCAAACTCTGGAACCACAAGCACCACTAGGTGTTCCCCTAGACGCTCCCAAGCCATGCCAGGGTTGCCCTGGTGGTCACCGAAGAGCCCAAGCATTAAAATGCTCATTGTCTGCCACTGATAGTGGACCCTGATTCCCTAAGACTGCTTGGGAGGCCCCCAAAAAGGAGGTTCTGAGGGCAGTTGGGAGAGTCCTCGCTCAGGACTCAACCCTGATCCCCTTAGCCTCTCAGTGACAGGCCAGGACCCCACTGTGCCCTGGGTCCTGTCCATGAGGCCCTGCACCGCCCTTTCCCATCCTCTGAGCTATATTTGGAGACTCTGAGTCACTTAGTCAGAAATTCTGGGTTCTGAGAGGCAGATTTCTGTACTGCCAGCAGAAGGGGCTCCCTGCATCGAGAGCCGAGCCCAGCAGAGCTCGGGGGAGGTGGGAGGCAGAGCGCAGGCTGGTAACCAGCTGCCCATGGTGGGCCCCGTTTTGCCTGCTCAGGAAACATCCAGGGCATGCACGAAGCCGCCCCATGTCAGCTGCTGCGGCGGCCTTAGCAAAGCTGGCAGAGGCCTGGGCCTGGGCGATGGCCAAGCTTCCTGGTATTAGCGCTCCTGGCTGCTTATCTGCAGGGCAAAGCTGTGCCCTCACATTACTGTTCTCATGTCTAGGGAAACTATCAAAGGGCAGAGAACAGGGCCACAGAACATGCTATGAGAATTATTCACAGGGCCAGAGCAATGTGCAGATCGTAAGTAAACTGTGTGCCTCACACATGCTGGACCCAGGTTTGGTTCCCAGCACCTTGTAGGGCCCCCTGAGCACCGTCAGGAGTGATCCCTAAGCATAGAGCCAGGAGTAAGTCCTGAGCACCATCAGGTATGGCTCCAAAACAAACAAAATTTTTCTTTTACAAAGGTTGAAACCGGGGCACAGCGTGTAGGGGGTTTGTCTTCTTGCTGCCGACCTGGGTTCAGATCCCAGTATCCCATATTGTCCCCCGAGCACTGCCAGGAGTAATTCCTGAGTGAAAAGCTAGGAGTAACCCCCATGAATCACCACGTGTGACCCCCCCCCAAAAAAAATGTCGAAACCAACAGATGCTCAACTTTGAACCAATCTTTCTCTGTGACTTCCTCTCTTGCTGGGGAAGGCTACTAGGAAGAAAAAGGAGAAGCCGGCTGAAATGTCAGTCGCCATGTTGGCCCTGAGCAGCTGTTAATATTTCATTGCAGCTTCAGAAAGTCGAAGGGGAGACCTTTCGGGGGCGAGAAGAGTCGAAGCACCGCCAGCCGACTGCACTGGTGCTAGAATACCCAGGTGGCTTCACCCTAGGACATGGGGCAGCCCCACATAAGGGTGCAGAGGAGGGAGGTGGGACAGAGCCTGCAGCCTACAGGCACACACGGGGCACGGAGCCAGAAGCACAGAGCACACTTGCTGGGCTCTGCTGTGCCTAAAAATGACAGATGACGGGTTCATGCTTCTGCTTTTGCCCCCTATGTCCTGGTTAGTGGCGAGTGCCCAGGGATAGCAGCCGCCAGTCAAAGCAAAACACGCCACAAGCGTCTCTCAGGGATCAGAGGACAGTGGCTTCATCTCTTACTGATTTTTGTTTCTTTTCAGTCTATGCCTGGCAGTACTCAGGAGCTACCTCCAGATCAGTGTCATTCCTGGCAGTGCCCAAGGAACTGTGTATGCTGGGGGTCCAATGCAGGGCTCCCACAGGTAAAGCCTGTGTGCCTGCCCATTGAGCCATCTCTCTTGCCCCTTCAGAACAGATCCTTTCCTCTGTCTGACTTCTGTATCAATAGATCATTTGTCCCAGTGACATGACTCTGTGAGAGCAGGAAGAGATAAGATTGGTTGATAGGCTTCTTCCCCTGCCTCTCTTCCCTCCCTTCCTTTAAACCAACCCCCAACCTCCTGTTCCTCACCAGAGTTCTACAGACACTCTGCCTCTTGCCAATTCTTCTGGAAACAACCTCCCTAAAAGTCACACTTCTGCAGGCATTGGGGGGCAAGGGGAGCACCCACACCCAGAGGTGCTCAAAGGCCACTCCTGGCATTTCACGCATATTGTTGATTCATATGAATTTGGCAGAGAAATTTTCTTTTGCAAAGGAGGAGGCACACCCAGCAGTACTCAGGAATCAGGCCTGGTGTGGTGCCAGGAATTGAACTCAGGTCAGCTGTGTGCAAGGCAAGCACCCTACCTGCTTCAAGATCTCTCTGGCCTCAGCAGCTGCAATTTTTGACCCCATTTGCAGTTGGGAAAGCAAACCCAGTATCCTCTGACTAGCATGTTTCATCATTTGTAAGATTTCCTTTCCAAATCTCAGCATCTATGAAGCGTGGCGTGATCATAGTGTTCTGACCAGCCCTGTCCTTGTCTTCACGCTTTGCGAGTAATTGCGTCTGCTCAAGATGCTTCTCAAAAACAAAAAGAATAACTTATTGGGTGCCGTGGAACTCAGCAACACCAACTGGGGACTCAGAGCTTCTAATCACCTAGCACCCCTTGCAGCATTTCTTTTCAGAGGTCCCCACTTTTTCAGTTGTTGTTTTGGTTCAGGGCTTTGTCCCAGTTCTGTGATGGGGGTTTGCTGCCAGCAGAGCTCAGGAGACCTTGTGGTGCCAGAGATCGAACCCAGACTTTTCACGTGCTGCACAGTATGCACCTAGCCAGGTGAGTAATCTCTCTGGACAGGCCTAATATTTGTAAAGCAGAAAACTTTGAACCAAATGAGCTCATGCAGGAAGCAACAGCCATGATTTTCTTTGTGTTTCACTGAAAAATGAAGAGCTTACATCTTATTATATCAGTGTTCAATAACAAGGCAAAAGACTATTTGCTTAAATCTAAAGACGAGCTTGAATTAGTTCATGTGGACATGTGCAGGGGTGCCTGGGCACCTTTATTTTCAGCTACTGACTGATCTGGACCAGAACTGAAATGGCTTCGGGAGACCTCACCTCAGGACTAGGTACCTGGGCTCTTCCTTCCTGATTGGCCAAATACTTAGACAAACCCTCCCACACACACCCCAACACACCAGCCAGGCCTCTACTCACTGCAGGCGGAAGATGGCAGTCAGCCAAGGACAGCATCCCTGGAAAAGAGAGATGGGGATTACCTTCCCACAGACACCAAGGCACACTGAATCCTCGCCCTGAGCATTAACCATTCAGCTCTCTTCTGTTGCAGAGAAACAGCTCTTCTGCCCCAAATTCAGAGGGCTAGCCCTTTGCCCCACATGTGCTCTCGAGTCTGCATGTCTCCCAGACCCCCCAAATACACACCTTGTGTTTCAAATTTGGACCAGCTTGTGGAATTACACAACCTCCAGGAACAAATCATGAAATTCAAATGTGGAGCTGAAGAAAGCTCAGGTCAGATCTGAAGAAGCAGGTAGATATGGGTTCCTGGTCACTTGTTTTAAGATGCCTTACTGAGACACGGGACAGAAGAGGAACCAGAGCAGTAATGGGACCAGCCCTGCTATGGGGCTTACAGGGGTAAGGAGGGCTGGAAGTTTGATAGCCTATCCCCTCTCTGTCTGTCTGTCTGTCTCTCTCTCTCTCTCTCTCTCTTTCTCTCTCTCTGATTTTTGGCAGTATGCAGGGCTTATCCTCATTTCAGTGCTGGGGGTCACCTCTGGTGGTGCTCAGGGGACCATGCAGTACCAGGAATCAAACCTGGGCCTCATCCATGCAAAGCATGGATTCCTCCATCTGTGGAGCTATCTCTCCAGCTCTACCCCAGTCACATCTCTTTTGTTTGTTTATGTTTTGGGGGGCATACCTAGCAGTGTTCTCAGGAATTACTTCAGGTGGAATTCAGAAGACTAAATGGGGTGCTGGGGGTTGAACCTGGGTCAACTGCATGCAAGCAAGAGGTCTACCTGCTCACTATCTCTGTGCCCCACCTTCCTGATGGCATCTCTTAACTTCATATACCCTAAAGCTGGAAGGTTACACACTGGGAAAGACAAACATTTATTATTTATTTATTTATTTATTTATTGCTTTTTGGCTCACACCCGGCGATGCACAGGGGTTACTCCTGGCTTTGCACTCAGGAATTACTCCTGGCGGTGCTCAGGGGACCATA